>WBNO01031589.1:71794-118577 GCA_013400575.1 Peucedramus taeniatus | reverse complement strand
TCCCCTTCCCATCCCAAGAAGGATGGGACATCCATTAACAGGGAAGCCCATGGAGCTCCAACTAGGTCATGGCTAAACATAAAAGCTCAGAGTAAGACATTTGAGTTTTGTAATTGGAGTGGGGACAGAGCAACAGGACTAGTGCTCATTTAGTTCAGTATTAATCTTACAAGCTGTGATATTTGCTCTCATACAGCTAATGAATATTTGAATTAGCTGACTTTTTAACAATTCACACTAAAAGTATTTTGCGATCATTCAACACTCTTTGTCACTCTCTTTTTTTATTTTTTTTTAATCCCGTGGCTTTACTACATCCTGATAGTATTTCTCCTATAAAGATGCAGAATTTGCCAAGGCAAAAGAGTTTACTGCTGTGAGTTGGCTATGTTCAGCAAAGGTTGCACAGTACACCACTGTACTTCATGTACTATAAGCCTTTTAGAGTGGAAATTTACTGTGGTATCTCACCTTGAGAAGAGAACCAAAACAAACTTACTAGAACAGTAATTTAAAGACTGAACTTTAGAAAGAAGGGAGAGAAATAAACCTCCTACCACTCCTTCTCTTAAATGGTCAGGATCATGTGAAAATCAATAGGCTGACCCCTTTCTTCCTTTTTTTCTTAACACTGTAAAAAGTCCAGCTGCAACTTTGTGCAATTGCTTTTAGCCAGAAGCTGTTGTAGGGATGGGGTCGGTGGGCAGACCCCACCCTGCAGGGCAGTGAGCCTCATCCAGCAGCTCTGAACAGCACAGCCACTGCCAGGACAGGATTCCTGAGGCCACCAGCACTGTCCTGCCCTCTCTATCTGCTGGCACTCTCCTGACTTACCTGAGCACGGGCAGGCGTAGCTGGAGCCCTGTGGAGCAATTCTGAGCAAGGGAAACACGATCTGCGAGGTGGAATTTCCTGCCTGCTGCACAGACTTGCTTTATACATAGATTTCAATTCCATGTTGAATAAAATTTCCTAAAGCCTCTATTTCCTGACCTCTTCTTTAAAAAGTATGTATATATAAAAGAAAAAGTCCATGATATCCAAGAAATCCCACTGCAAGATTTGGAGCTTGTGTCTATTACAATAAGTAGCAGTAGCCTATCCAAAAAACATAGCATGGAGCTGCTACCTTCACAAAGTCTGGAGGGTTTGTCAAAGAACAGATCACAGCTGACCCTGCTATGGAGTTAAAACAAAAGTGCTCTCCTAACAAGACATATTGAAATGGGGGTAAGAAGCAGAGGTTTATGGTTTAAGTGAGGAAACTGCAGAGTCCAGGAGCAACCTGGCCAACTGAGAAGACCTAAAATAAGCTTGTCAGTTGGGAAGGGAACTGTGCTGCACTGGTATGTCCCTGTGTGGAAAAAAGAGGTTTCCCTGAGCTTGGATGATCTTGAACAGGGTTATTCATTCATGGCTGAGTGTGTGTGACCAGACCTGTACATTTGCCAGCAGCTGTTTTTAAACCACGTTTCTTAATAAATAATTCACTGACATTGAAACTCTCCCCAAGAACATAGCAATAGTGATGCAAGTCATCAGGAGTCATGTGCCACTTTTGGGATAGTATCTCTGGATGAAATTTTAGGGAGTGAGACTCCTGAATATAATCAGCCAGTGTAAAGAGCATTTTCTGATATATATAAAAACAAGATCACCAAATCCAAAGGGAAGTTTGAAGTCAAGCTTCTGTGTTGCAGAAAATTGAAATATTTGCCAACATGGGAATTACTCCCTTGAGGAAAAATTGTGCAGAAGTGGTTTTTGGTGCAGTCTAAACCAGGACATTAAAAAAAAATACAAGTTTGGGAAAGATAGGGAGTTGTTTTACTGCTCAGTTCAGCTGTATGTAGGTATCACTGATGCGCTGTGAGCACACACTGTGCAGGCTACATGTGAAAAGCATCCTTCTACCAGTCTTACTAAATAAACAGAAGCAAATTATGAGATTTCATATTTTAGAAAAACTCTGAGGACTGTTTGCTTATTCCTCCTTTCCCCCTAGAAGCTATTAAAGCTTAAAGCATTAGATCTGGGCAGAGCACTGTGGCTCAGTCCATTGAGTACCTTTTTGATATGCTCCAAGTTCTATGCAAGGCTGGCAGAAATACCTCTTGAATCCCTCTGTAGCTTATATAGTACCCAAGCACATTTTTTTCATTGCAAGATTGATATAAACTGTTTTGATTAAACAAACACTTGCGCAAGAGAGAACTGGAAAGCTGCTATTTAAGAGGAAAATGAACGGCCTATAAGGGTTTCTATTGAAATGTATGGTTCTGGGTATTACTTTTTTAAAAGGAAAGGTAAAATAAAATTTTACGCATATTTTTAGCTGCTCCCATGAATTAATGTCCAAGTGTAAGACCAAGGTGTTAACAGTCACAAAACAGAGGAGCTGTTCACACCTTTGGGAAGCTGACATGGCCTATGGTACCTTCCTGAGACCAAAGATGTGGGTTTGGGTTTGTTAAATACTTTTATTCAGAAGCCTAAATGAGTGAACCTTTTAAAACAAATCCACTGAGCAAAATCGCAAACAAACTTCCCTCACAGGGCAACAGGATAATGGCTGCTTTAATAAGAAGCAAACATAAACCACTTATTATATTCTTTCATGTCTTTATATTGTTTCTGAATGCCAAAAATTACTTTACAACTGTTTCCTGAATTAAAAGAAAATGTGACATCAGAAGCATCATTCTCATTTCTGCTAAAAGCAGCAGCTGCTGGCATGCTGTTGGCACTTCTTAAATTTATGTTCAGTTTTGTTGATAGCACTGAGGAACAGGATTATTTTCAAATAGTAAGGGAGAAAATGTTAGTGCTACTGTTGTTTATGAGTCTCACAGTAGTTAGTGTAAGTAGTCTGTGCACTGCCTTGGCTTGTTATTACCACTGGGAGGCTGTGGTATAACTGTGTGTTGGGAGAAGGATTACTCCAAACCATAATGGATCCCTGGTGGACAGTTGGACATTATGTAAGGAATGAGTATTGGGCTCCAAATATGTAACAGAGAGAGCTTAGATTATAAACAGTATATAACCAGTGCAAACATTAGAAATGAAAGAATATTTAAAAAACAAAAAATTCAGTTTGTATAAAGCTGAGCTCAATAACAGTAATAAGAAGACGTTCTTTATTAGAGCATTTTATACAGTGGTTGTGCAGGAGATTTACTTGTTTGTTCTCTGGTTAGTTCCTCTGGATATTTGGTTAGCTTAGTTTGATTCTTTAGCACAGGGTTTTCAGGATTTATTGCCCCAGAATCTGAATTCCCTGGAGGTGAAGGAAAGGGACACTGAATCCCTGTTAGAGCTGGGAGGATTGTTAATATCATCACTTTCTATTGGTACTTCTTCCGCTTCTGCCAAAAAAGGCATCCTCTAAGTCATGCCTTTGGATAAGACAGTAAAAAGGGGAGAAATAATAGTTTTGTTTTGAGCTCTGGATCCAGGAGCATCACTGTGCTGTTGTACTCCCCAGGGACTGCTGTGGAGCAGAGCATGTCATGCAACCATCAGCCTCCACCGCTGCAGGAGGACTGCTCACCTCCAAACCATCAGGAACTGCCTTTTCCTCAGCTTATTTCCCTAGAAAATTAAATTGTAATTGTGGTTTACAGATGGATGGCAGCACTTATATTTGCCTGCTTAGATTCATAACTCTACATTGGTTCAGCTGTAGGGCTCTGGCTGGGCAGCAAGCAAGAAACTGCCTTCTTTCTGTATCCTTGATGCTTGTTCTGGGGAAAGTGCAACCTCTGCAATAGGGACTGGGTTAACCAAAGGCATATGAACCTGATCAGCAGGGAGAAGCCTGCAGTAATGGGGAATGTCCCTGTCCTTTGACCTGCCTGCAGTGCAATAGGAGATTCCTGATGAGAACAGGGAGCAATGTCTTCACTGCAGAGGTGACAGAGAGAACCCATTCCTATGGGCCAGGAAGGGACTGGGTAATTTATTGCAGCTTTGGAAACTACCAAAAACTGATTGATCAAGCAAAAACTGGAGAGAAGAGCTTCTCTCCAAACACTTATTTTTGAGTCTTGCAATTTTGCTAAATATCCCATGTCTCAAGGGTTGTTTGTGGTCTTAAAACATATGTATAATAACCAGATGTCCTCTTGGGTTCCCTCTGGCAAGCCCAACAAGGGGACACACCACAGCATCACTAACACAGGAGTCACTTCCAGCACAGCATCCAGCAGAGCAAGGCATCACCTGTTAGTCAGATGTAGGACCTGTAATGGAGTAGTGTGCTCCTTTTTGTTTTTTAGCATCAAACAGTCTTCTCTGAAGCCCCTTTAAATGTAGATGTAGACCATTTCTAAGTAGATTAACACAAAAACCAAGGACAGGTGACTTTAAAACCCTACTGTTGATCTGAAAAAAGCTCATGGAGAAAAGATCTGAGGGATGGGAGCAGTTAAATATGTGAGCTGATATTTATCTTACTTAATAAAACTAAGCCTAGAAAAAGTGGGAAGTAACTACTAGAAACAGGAAGATTTGGTGAGGAAGGAAATCACCTTCCCCTTGGGAAAGCTGGTTTATGCATTGTGTTTTATGCTGTTGGTTTATGCATTGTGTTTTATTTTGGACTTTGTTGATTCCACTGTTATGTAGTGTTTGGATGAAGACCTTGAAAGGATTAAAGCAGTGATGTTTAACCTTTCCAGGGGGATTCAGAGAAGCTAGCAAACTAGCAAGACCATTCCTGCAGTAGCAGGAACTCTGTTACTCTTCAAAAACTGAATTGATGCCCAGAAAGAACTGAAAACTGTGGCTTGGAGAGATCAGTAGAAAATAAGGTCACAGTGAATAAAGTTCTCAAAAGTTTCCAGCACTTACTTGCTCAAACCTCTCACTTGCCTGAGGCCTACTCCATCAGCATTTTCTCAGGATGGAGAAGCTACGAGCAGCATACTGTAAGACAGTTCTGCTGTGATTAGATGTAAGGAAATACAGGGCTGTTGGTTGTCAAGGCACTGCTGGTATTTTAATTTGAACTGTCACTCAGACTCCTTGAGTGGCTTTGCATTGATATTGAATAAATTGGAGAAGAACGAGTTTTGAGAACAGAGAGAAATTGCCCAGTGGGCTGGAACAGGAAAAATTTCAGGAGCAGGCATTGAGTTTAGAGGACCCAGCCTGGCCCTGCAGATTTACCTATCTGCAAAGTCCCTCCGCCCCCACCTCCCTAAAACTATCCTTGCTGCACCAATGCAATTGCCTGTGCAAGGACTGGCACCAGTTTGATTCCCAATGAATCACAAAAAAAATGATTTAATGAAGTGTCCCTTGATCTTACGTGTATTACTGAGGCAGGGTTTTTCCACTTGCCTGGGGCTTTCTGAAAAGGCCCAATTGCTTTTCCACCTGAGTTCTTTTCTAGCTTATTCTCCTAGCATTGGTTTCTAATGAACCTTTGACATTTATCCTCATATCTTTCCACTCAAATTCCTAACTTCCTCTCTTTCCCGAGGTGAAATTCTATCATTTTCTTTATGAGGTAAAAGAGAAAAAAAAAACCAAAAACCTAGAGAAATGCTCCAAGAGCTAGCAGCGTCTTCTAATTCTTTCTATTATGACAATATGACAGATTCTTGCACTTCCCTGGCTCCCAGTGGAAATATCAGGCTCCGAAGAGACAGAAAGAGAGGTATAAGACAGAAGGCATTTACTCTTAGCAGTGATTTTTCTAATGAGAGTTTTTAGTGGTGACATTAACAAACTGTTCTCCTGAAGAATTTCCTGGGGGCTTCAGTGTCAATACATGCAGCATCAGCTAGGTGACAAGCTCTCACTGCCACCCCAGTCACTGTAGAAACAGCATCCTCAGCAGGAGTAGTTCTGCACTCTCATTTTTGGCAGAGAGATGGTGAATGCTGAGTGAAGTGAGCAGCACAACAGCTTTCTTATAGGTGTTTGTTTACATCTTTTACTTTTTATTTTTAGTGCAGGGGACATTACAAAAGAAAGAAAAAAAAGAGAACAGCCTCATATTAGGGGATTTAAACATTTTTGCAGAGCTTAATTAAACTTCTAAATCTGTACTGTAGACAGTTAAGCCTTGCAATAGGTAAGATGAAGTGTAGAGAAGTCAAGGGATTAATCCAAGGTCAGTGACAGAGTCAGAAGCAGCCCCCAGGGGGTTCACTCCACTCCTCTGCTGGTGGTAAATCATTGACAGTAATTCCATTCTGGCCAGCAGATTTCCCAGTCTGAGACCAGGAGGAATAGGGAACTGGCTTTGAATCTCAGCTATCTTTGTCTGGTCAGCAGAAAGCCTTTAGCTCTTGATGATAATTGCTTTATGTATTTAATTATCATGACCTTTTTTATCACAACAACTAGGATAATGCTATTTTCGTTGAGGAAGTACAAAGAGAAGCAAGAAAAGTCAGTGCATATAAAGAATAGCTGGCTGTGGAAATGGGCCAACAGAGTGTCAATCTACCTGCCTGAAATGACTTTGTAGGAGCTGCATCAGGAAAACAAATATCTAAATGAAAAGACACCAGTTCAGATACTTGGAAAACCTGTTTGTAAAAACCAAGGGCCCCGTGAATTTGTCATAAATCCACTCACAACAGTCTGTGGTCTGGCCATTTGTGAAATCAGCTAAACAGCCTGCATCCTTACACAGATGCATAGATCTTGCACAGACCCACTGCAGGAGTAGCCCCACAAGTGTGTCCCAGCCTGCCCTGGGGACTGGGGCACAGGCACACACTGGAGTCCTTCAGGAGATGATATTGTGGCTACTCCTGGGCACTTGAAATTTGGGAGTTATGTATAATTTGAATTGTGATGGGGTTTTGGTTTTTTGGGGTGGTTTTTTTTTTGGGGGGGGGGTTGTTTTGGTTTTTCTGGTGTTTTTTTTTGTTTTGTGGTTTTTTGTTTTGTTTTGTTTTGTTTTTGTTTTTGTTTTTTTTTAAGAACTTCTAATTTCTATTTTGCTTTCTACCCCAATTTTGGTGGTATCAGATCTTCAACATCTGAGAAACCCATTTTCCATCTTGCTTGCTCGTGATGCTTATTATAAACCATACATTAACAAGTGATTAAAATTGCACTACAGCAAGTATGTAAGTGTAAATCTGAATGATGCATGATTACTGTGAGCCAGCAGACATGTAGAAATAATTGGCCTTTAAAGTTCATTAGTCAGTTTTATTACAAATAGTGCATTTGCATGATGTTTGTAAATTTATGCACCAGCGGCCAAAAGTGATGACAGCATTCCACTGACAAGGCAAAGCAATTACAAAAAGCACATCCATTATTTGAAATGTCTATGCAAAACACTTGTTTTGGTAATTGGTCATAGTGTTTCAATCCTTGGAGTGAGAGCTGCTAAACTCTTTAGTTACAGCAAGCAGCATAGCCAGACAAAGTGCCCCAACATGCTGAACAATTGCTTCCAAGTTGTTTTTTTCTTGATTCACCCCCACTCTATGTCTGAATTAGAAGTACAGTGCTTCTGAATGGGATGCTGTTAGATCTACCTTTTCCTTTGGTGGCTGAAAAGCCTCTCTGACTGTCACAGAGGATTTAGCTATATACTGCTGTTCTCCATATGAGAATCCAAAGAAAACTGAAAGATAACTGGCGAGATTGTAGAGGTTATAATGTCATTAGTACTGATTGGTTCCTATCTGGTCTTGATGAGAAGAGTAGTAGTGGAGATAAAGAGGAAAACAGTTTGAGGAATAACATGCATTAGTTAGTGAGAGAAGCTAAACCCCATCTCCCACATATTTTCCTATCTATTACTGGTATTTTTAATGTAGCACATCTACTTTTGGAATTATAGAAAGTGACCAGAAATTTCTGGGTCACTTAAAAAAGAGATTAAGGTCTACATGTGATTACACTGAAGTGCTGCATGTCCAAGCTGCCTCCAGATTAGGACAGCTTCAGCATCTTTCCCATTTCCAGGTTATCTGTGATTCCCATCTAAGGAGCCACATATTTTGGGATACCAGAACTGATACATTTCTGTCAGTTTGAATGTGTTTCCTAATCACTTGCTCATCTCAGCTCCAGTGTGAGACAATTAACAAACCATATGCTGTGCTCTCCATTAGCTGGTGTGTTTGACAGTGCTCCCGAATGCTGTGCCTGGCACAGCTCAGTGTGCTCCTGCACAGCTGCATCAATAAACCCTCAGGAGGCAGGTGTGGGTGTGTGGGTGTGTGGGTGCATGTATAGATGTACACAGGCTTGTGTGGCAGCTCAGTTATAGAAATGGTAAACACTCACAGCAGGAACAAACCAATGATGGGTGAACCATAAATGGTTCAGTTGAGAGAAACTTATAGACCTGAAGAGATCTTTGAAAGTGGATTATATGCTCCTAAATTTTCCATTATTTCACTGTAATGGAAAAAAATCTTGCATTATGTTAAAGATCTAGCAACATTCTGCTCTGTGAAGAGAATATCTCACATTATCAAATCAAATAGCCCTTCCAAATAAATTGCTTCATTGTTTATATTCATTAAAATTTGAACTTTAACACAGAGAATTTTCAACAGCTGGAAACCTGAGCTTCAAGAGCAAATTCCTAAATTTGTGATGGTAGCAAAAATATGGGAGCTACTGCTCTGTGCTGCATTTTGTTCCCTTCTTGCATTGCACTCCATGGTTTAATTGTCAGGTAGACTGTATCAGGTAACAGTCCTGCCAGGCATAAGTGCCACCTGGCTGCACTGCACAGCACTCATCCAGCCAAGTGAGTAAAGTGCTGTAGGCCACACAGCATCCAAAAAGCTACTTCAGTTATTTGAAGCGCTCACCTCTAAAGTAGTTTCTTGTCCATTGGTGCCATGCCTAATCAAGAAATTCTTTACTCAGAGAGTGGAAAACTTTCTCCAGAGAAATTCTGTATGCCCTTTACCTGGAAGTGTTCAAGGCCAGGCGCAATGGGATTCTGAAGATGTCCCTGGCAATGAACAGGGGGGTTGTAACTAGAGGATCTTTAAGGTCCTTTCCAACCTTAACCATTCTGTGATTCCAAGGCACTCTGCAGTGCATGCTGCAGTGGCTCTCCCAGCATCATGGACACTTCTAGATCCATGTCAACTTCTGAGCTGTGTTTTATGTTTCTATATGACCTATAAAGAACTAGTGGGATTTTTTGCTTTCTGAGCAAACGTGTTAGGAGTATCTGATATCAGAGTTGCTTTTAGTTTGTCAAATTAGCCAAAACTAAGCTCACTTGAGGTTAAGAATTGTATATTAAAAAATAAAATAAAAAAATAAACTCCCTTCAGGATATCCCATGGGAAGTCACTTTTCAATAAAAGGGTGAACTTTTCAGTCTAAGAGTCATCCTGATCTTCTCAAGTAAAATCTAATCTTCTCAAGTTTTCTTCCTAGTCCAACTACTGCTTAGTCACAAATGCTGCAAGTGACAAATGGAGTCTCAGTGTCCCATGTATAGAAGTGGTGGAAATGTCCTGGGCTGAGTGATCCAGTACTGACAGATCACAGTGTGGGCAGCTGCACTGTGCTGCCTGCAGTGCCTTTTGGATAAGCAGGCTTGATAAACTGATGCTTAAACTTGATGACCATTCATTTAATAACTAGGTGGGATATAGAAAATGAATGCTGTCTCTTTTGCAAAAGGAAACACTTTACTTGGGCATGAGCCACGACTGTTGTGGCTAAAGGATGACATTACATATTACTGTACATTTTGTGTTTTCACCACAAGGGAACAGATGAGTATCTGAGCAAACACAAACACAGCTGAAAAATGCAGGCTCTGATTTCAGATGCTTTGAGAGTATTCACTGGGTAATCATCACGAGCAAGGAAAATCTTCTGCCTTTTCTACCTTACAAGGTTTTCCAGAAGCAATAGTGTTGTTTTAATTGCATGGAGGCTCTTATCATAGGAAAAGGTTGACATAGATACAGTGAATCATTTTAGGCTGATGTTGAAGTCATCATCTCTTAAGTTACTAACAAAATTGCCCTTGCAAAATTGCTATGGCTGTTTGTCTTTTTGTCTAGCTTTTATAGTAGGCTTCTCTTCTCACTTAATTCTCTCGTGTAATAGGTGTTTTCTAATCTTGGCTTTTCAGTAGGGGGAAAAGACTGTTCTCCAGGTGAAGATTTTGTCTTGTGAAAGCACAATGAGCATCATAAACTCATTTGTTGCATAGATAAATTTTTATCAGGCTGGAATTGAATTGATTTTCTGCAGTGTAGATGATTGGGCATTTGCTGCTTTTTTTTTTTTTCATTTTGTTTTTTTATGGTACTATTCTCTGAAAATTATCTTCTAGTAATACAGCAGATGTAAGAAGAAAAGAGAGATTAAAGGGACATCCTTTATTATCCAAAGGTTAGACTGAATTTAGGATGATTTGTGAAGGCTGCATTTCATGGAAACCTTTTATGTACACTGATGTGTTTAAGAAGGTTTTTCATGGAATTGGTGTCACAGTTTAGGAATGGTTTGGTAAGTTCCCCAACTTGGTGATCCCCCCTTCCCAGCTCTCCAAAACCACACACCAACCACTTGCTCCCCCTGCTTCCTCCTTCCCCTTCACACTCTGTGTCTGGAGTTGAGAATTGGATACACAGAAAGGTGTAAATTACCGGTCGAGATAAGAACAGTTTACTGGAAACAGCAACAAGGTCAGAAAACGAACACTAACAACAGCAATATTGATAACAAAAGTGTACCAAAAAAAGAGGGTGATTTACATGCAAAGTGGTCACCAAGCCTGACCAGAGGTGACACGCTGTGGCCACAGCTGGTGGCACCTACTCTGACGGTTTCATCCATCACTCCTGTTCCCGAGTGGAAACCATGCCCCTTCTCAGAAATTACAAGGAGTCCTTTTCCCCTTCCTCTGGTTGTGACATAAGATGATATCAAATAACAGAACACCCACTCCTGCTGATCTGGGCCTGAACTGGGACAACAGCTCACACACTGTGCCAGTAATAACTTTCCAGGTTTTGGAAGGATGTCCAGAAGGCAAAGCCAATACTTGTTTGTAGAAATTTGAAGAGTGAAGTAGCCCATTAAATTCTATTTTCTGTGAAATTTCTGTTTAGGCCACTAGTTGTTGCATTCCTGATGGATTTGAATTGTTCATTTGCTGTTCAGGAGAAAAGCTTTTTCATTTCATGAAGTCTTCAGCACACTTTATTTCCTGCCGTGTAATAATGACACCCTAAAATACCTCATTAATCTGGACTGATACTAATCGTTCTCAGAGAACCATCTCTTTTCCAACCACAAGTAGCAAAGAAAAGATCTTCATTTACTGCTATCATCCCAGTTTAAAGGAGCTTTTAATGTCTTCACAGTTGCTGTGTGAAGACTGTCAGGAATTTTCAAAGCTGTAATCTGCTTTACCTTTACTTGTTAAATTGGAAATAAACACACAAATCTATTTTAGTGAATTTGTCATGTCTTCTTCAAATAAAACCTTTGTATGTGCTACATTCCCAGCCACCTTAATCACAACTGTTGGGCAGGCAGTCACTGTGTTCTCTGGCCTGCAACCTCTTTGGAGCATCACACTGTGTGTCAGTTCACCATGTCCTGGCCAAGGCCGTTAGGTCAATTGATGGGACTGCCAGACCTAAAATAAAACAGCCACCCTGCAACTTGGCTTTTGCAGAGAAAACCAAAGCAAAGGCAATCTGTTTTTCTTTTCCCTAAAGACTTTAATTTGAGGTGGGAGTCTGGGGAGAGGAGGTGGGGTGGAAGGAGGAAGTGGGGGAACATGTGTCCAAATCCAGAGCCTGAATCTTATTGGCATCTTGCAGCAGGGAGAACTTCTCTCTTCTTGCCAGGTCCACCCTTGAGCTCACTAGAACGAAAGTCCGGTGATATTTCATGCTCACACCACAGTACTTCATCCTAATCTTATGCAGAATCTTTCTTTTTCTTTTGTTGTAAATGAACTTTGTTTATAGTGATTGCACACACACAAAAACCTCATTATTATTTCAGATTTTTTCTTTCTTAAATTCCTGCACTGTTGTCCAGAAAACCCTATAGGAACATATGTGAACCTCTGGGCCTGGCTCCAGACTGGCAGCCTGGTTATAAAGAGGTGAAGGAAGAGGTTTTTTAAAACTTCAGCAAACAGTTACTTTAGTTAATAGTCTGAGTTTTGATTATTCACCCCACTATGACTTACAGTGTTTTTTGGGAGGGTTTTACTATATCCAGGCTGAAGGCAGGAGGTTATGTTTCTGCTGAGCTCAACAAAAGGTGGATTGTGCACTTGTAGTACAGCTGCTTTGAATAGAATCTGGACCCATATGTTGAAACTGTTCTGGTCTCTAATTAAAGACTAGTATCTCTGCACTGCACACTGAGTTATTTTGAGGCAGTGAGAATGCCACAGCAGGGAGTGTACTTGGAGAGTTGGTACTGAAGGCCTTGTTACACCCTGCATTAAAGATATGTGAGTAACTGTGAAAGCTTCAACTTCACCTGAAACTGTTCCTTTCTGGTCCTTTTTTTATTTTTTTTTAGGACCAAAAAAAACCAAAACCAAACAAAACAAAAAACAAACAAAAAAAAAATAAAAAAAAAGGCAGCAAAACCTATACCCCAAAGATTTTCAGTAATTAAATCTTGTGTTGAGTTTGAAACCTCTTTAACTTCTCATTGAAATTAAACAAATAAAATGTAGGAACAAGGCTTTCAAGGATATTTAGGTGCTGCTTATAGAAGAGGAACTAATTGTGCTGATGCCTCTGCCTAAAGCAGAAGGTGTCTTTGGTTTGTATTTTCTGTCTTCCAGAAAGATCTTTACCTTTCCTGAATTCCCTGTCACTGCAGTCACTTGCACAGTCTTTTATGTGAATCATTCATAAATTGGACCAGTGCTAGAACAAGTAAAGGTCTCCTGGCCTGACTTCCTTACTCTAACAGGCCACTTCAAGCCTTTAGGTCTCTAACAGCCCAAATAAAAGACACTCATAGCTACATCTCCCAGAATATTTTTAGTTTGCATCATGTGGAAATTGAACTTGTTTCCCTCTAGGCAGTGAAAGAGAGTCCAGTCAAATCCAGTGTCAAATGCAGAAACCACAGTGTACTTTATCTCATGTACCTCTAAACGTGACAAAGCTTTTGAGCCTCTTTATCAGATGGCTAATGCTACTTGAGATAAATACAAAGGGATCAAATAATTTGTTTCAACAGTGATGATCATGAAAAAAGACTGCATTTAATTTTAAATTTGTACTCATCATGATTAAACTAGGAATCTCTGGCTATAATCAAGCCTTTTGCTGAATAGATTAAAGAATATTTCATTATTTAGCTTTATAGGAGCAAAATATCCTTTTTACAATATGTCTGGCCTTGTTTCCATCTTCATTTTGAAAAGCTCAGTCAAAACCTTTTTATGAGGTAAGTTGCTCTGTACTTGAATTACTTTGGCTGTTCAGGTTAGGAGCAACATGCCATTTTTGGAGGCAGCCCCCCAGTCAATGGTGCTTGCTCTGTAGGTTCACAGAGCAGTGGTGATGTAAGCCAGGTCACCCATTAACAAATTTAAGAGGAAGATCTGCTCCAGTTGCAGATTAAATATATTCTACCTCCTTATGGGGACATCAGGTTCAGACTAATACTTCAGACACCTTCAAATCACATGAGAGTTCAGGATAATTTAGGAAATCTTGAATTTAGTCCTGTGTAGATTATGACAGACATAGTGACACTAGCAAGAACTACTTTGATCTACTGATTCACTACTGTAGTGATGAATTTCTCACCACTGTAGCCATTGCCTTTGTGGCTCTCCTGCATATCTTCAGCTTTCAGAGCACTTTTTAGCCTACAGTTTTTTAGAAAGCAAGGCCAGTTGAAACATAGAGAAGTGATATATAGGCTTACTTCGTACTTGAAACCAGGATTGGTCATACCTGTACAGAAGTGTCAATGGCTGTTTAATCATTGTTTTGCTCTGCATTTTTAGTCGTTTTTTTGTTTGGTTTTTTTGTTTGTTTTTTTTTTTTCAACTTGAACAGTGAGAAAGTTTCCACAATCTCATGCAGATAAGAAGCAAGGACATGAGAACTGTGTTTTGCATTCCTGTACTTGTCCTTCTAATCCTAGATCTTTCTCCTTCTTTCATTATTCAGGACATTACACAGTCCTATTAATTATACTTGTCACTGTATTGTACTAAGAGCTTGTGATGAATTTTTATGCACTGCCTCACCAGACTTCACTTTATTTATCCCATTCTGCAAGTAGAGCTTGCATAATGGGTATTTTATTAGAAGGGATCAAAGTTACCCCACTGTGCAGGTACCTACATTTTCACTTTATTGCCATTCCTGTTCTGCACCTGATGTTGTACTGTCAGCACACTTTTCCTGAAGAAACCATTTTTACCAACCACTAGATACTTTATAAAATGGTCAAATAGCATGTGACATAGGACTAGTCCATACAGTTTATATTAAAGACACACAGTCAAGGAGTGTCTACTCACTACAGTCTTTAGGTTTCTTGGTTTAGAAAATTGCATTTCTTATGAAAGGACTAGCAGAAGATTTCTTTTTTTTATAGGTGCTTTGCTGTATACCAAAGTTTACAAATGATCCTTAGGAGGCTATGAGAGGTCTGCTCCTGCTTGGAAACACCACAAAATGATGAGAAATCTCTCATCTTTAGACAGCCTGAGTTACCTCAATCCCACATATGGATTAAAACCTATGTAAAGGAGAAACTGCATTTAAAATTAAAATAATTTTTTCCTCTTCTAGTTAAAAGGACTAAAGCTTAATCATACATTTTTGTAAGGATGTTTTAACACACTGATACTATTATTCTCCTTGTGTGAAAGAGAAATCTGGACTTTACAGTAGTAAAAGTGCACCATCTCTCATCTTCATCATTGCATCTCTAGGTACTCTGATCTGCCAGGAATAATATTGTTGTTTTGGGACGTTTTTTTGTTTCAATTTTTTTGTTTCAATTTTCAATTCTATAGATTATTTACTAGTGTTCTGCACTTCAGAGTTTTTCAGGCCTATCCTCTGTGTCTCCATCTGCTGACAGCAAGAAATGAAGATTCTATGTTCAGTGATGCAAGTTTATTTTGCTTAATTTATGCAAGTTTATTTTGTTCTCTTTATTTTCGCCAGAATTGTTCTGTTTGGAATGCTATGCTTCTGGGACAGTTGCAAGATGGATTTAGATAGACAAATCAAAGCTGAAGTCTATGATTTTGTATTGTTTTGCTTTATCCATTGTTTTGCTTTATCCTCTTTTGCCATTTAACTGAAAAATTTGAACCTGGAAATAGTCAATCTCCTGTAATATTTAGATTAGGTTGTATTTGGGTTTATTTTTTCATAGAACTCTTCTGGTTTTCCATGGCATTACAATAAGCACTGAAAGTGATACTGAATCATTTCTGCCTAAGTCTACAGTACGAGAATAAAATTTAATTACAGGCAGCCATTCATATATCTGTGGCTTCTTAACTGTATAAATTTCCCACAACAGCAAATAGTATCTTCTATGACCATACATTCTTTTAAATGGTTCTGGTTTTGCTTGGCTTGGAAATATTACTTATGTATACAGAAGGTACCGTGGTCCCATTTCAGCGAGCTGCTTGTTCTAGGTGTGTGGTACTTATCAGAGAAATGGATGGCATTTCTCGGAATAAGGCTGCGTGCTGATGCATACTTAAATGTGCTGCTGAATTAGGGCCTCAGGAGACAAGGTCATGCTTAAAGGATTTTCCATTGCAACCCAAATAGTTGATAAACACAATGGGGAGGGAGGAATGTGACTCAGTGAACAGCCATCTGGGCAGATAACTCGAATGCTTTGAAAGAGGAAGGATGGAAGTAATAAGCTAATTTGCTAAAAGCTCTTCTTAGGTATCTTCTGTTTGTGAATCATATGTGGGGATCTGAGCTTTGAAAAGATGATTCAGAGAAGATGGTAGATTTGATGTACCCTGGATGAACTCCCTGGAAATATTTCAAGTCCCGGTTCATGGATTATGTTAGTGGTAGGTCTATGCACGAAGAACAGGGCTAAACAGTAGCTTGACCCATATTGTAATGAGATTTGTGGAAAGAATACAGCTTTCTTACAGAGAGAAGGTAGGAAAAGGAGGGTCACAATCCCGAAATAAAAAATATAGAACCATGTGAACCAAGTGTTGAATGATTTAAAGCAAAAGTCAACACTGGGCAGCACATCCTTTAGAGCGCCCCACCTGAAGGCATCCCAGGAGCCTTTGGATACTGCCCCAACAGGGCTTAACAGAGCTGGGATTCTTCCTAGAAAACTTTCTCCTCCTGGCACTGTCCCAACTATTTGGCTGCAGCCAAGGGCAGATCAACCAGGACTCTCCACCTCCTGGGATCAGGTGCTGAGTTAGAAGACAACTTGACTGGATCCAGTGTAAGTGTTTCTCTTTTTGCACTCTGCACAGCCCTGTGAGAGCATCATCTGACCTGCCAAGGGCACAGGGTGCAGTGCCCGGGCAGCTGCTTTCAAAGACCCTCCAGGAAATAAGCAACTTTCTCCCTGTGCCATTGAGGACTGCACACCATGCAATCTGTAGGAACACATAGGACTATTTTCACTACTTCAATATATCTTGAGTAGAAGAGTAAATACTTTGCTTTGGGCTGCAGAAGCACAAGTTATCACCTCATTCTTGTGCTAAAAAGGCAGTTCAGCCACAGATTGAGTACCTCCATACAAGGAGACAAAGTGGAGGCATTGGACATGAGCTCTTCATGATACTTTTTTGTTTATGCTGGGCACAGACACTGCTGTACTAGCCTCAAAAAGAGAGGAACCCAAGTCTAAATTTACTAAAGGCATCAGAAACATAGTGAACTAGTAAGTTGACAATACAGCTAGCAGGAACAGTAGAGGTCTCTTTATAATATTAAAACCCCTTAAAGTATAATAATATAAAAATATTCTAGCTTCTTTTCTTTTCCTCTACCTTGTCACATCTGCCCCAAAGTTTGGATATTCAAAACGGAATCTAAAAATGTCAGAATTTTTGCAAGCATTAGCGATCCAGAAGAACTTTGCTTTTAGGGATGATCAGTTCTATCAATGCTTCCCTGAAGACACAGTACTAACACCTGGGCTCTTCGTTTTGTTTTGTTTTGTTTTAATTTGTTTTGCTTTGTTTATCTATGCTGGTAAAATAATGATTCATATATACTTGGATATTTATATAATTTTGTATGTATGTAAAATGCACAGACATTTACTGGAAAATATTGCAAATGAGATTCTAGATGTTAAGTAGGAGAGGCCAAGCTGAAATGTGAAATCCAACTTGCATTTACTAGCTTTTGTTGGAAGTATCTGGGACCTCCCAGAGTGAAAGAGTTAGTTAAACATTAGCCATTCAGATACTAAGGACAGTTAAAAATATCCTGACTGTAATAACTGATGAAGAAACAGCACATTTCAACTGTTGACATATTGCATAACATATGTTAAAGAGAGTATTTCATTTTCACAGGTAACTGGAATCACCACTTTTTAATTAAGAGCTTATCTGTTAAACTACTTACTGTGAATATTTTTTCTGTTTCAGGGTACTTTGCTGCTCACATGGTAAATGCATTATACATAATTCTCCTCATTTCTATACCAGTTCTATTTGAAACTACCATTATAATTTCTTGTAAAAAGCTAGACTGTTCCCCTTACAGAGCTATAGATTCTTCTCCTGTCTTGTTTTGTCAAAGTGCTCTTAAAATCTTGGAAGTCTATAATGCTTCATTTGTAAAGGTTAGTTCAACCTGTGCAGACAATTAAATAAATTTATGGTCATAATCTGTTTCTCCTCCTCTTCAAGTGCAGGAGATTCCAGTAGATAGGTTTAAAAAAAAAAAGGGAAAATAAATTAGAGTGCTAAATTTTACTGGCATTTCTTGTCCTCCATTGTAGAACATTCTTCAACCTTATTGTTTCTTAGAGCAAGAAATCACTTTTCACCCCAACACAGAGAATAGAAATCTCTGAAAACTTGTCATGATTTTATAGGTAAAGAACTTTAAATTTAGTCTTATGCAAATTCTTATGATAAAAAGGTCACCAGGTGGCAAATTACTGGTCTGGGGACATATTAGTTTGAGGAGAAGAAAAGTTATGTCCCTGAAAACTTACACTGCCTTGTAATGACTCCAGCTATTTTTAGCTTCCTTAGCTAGTTTTATCTCAGGGAAAACATCTACAATGAGAGCTTATATATTATGTAAGGTACCGTGAGGATTTGAATGAGCTCGTCCTAATAAACACTTCTATGGGACTTCACATGCTGCTTAACCTGAGTTGCAGCATTTCTCATCAGAAGCAGCTTGATTTTAGATGTGAAAAGGGTGACTCTCTAATGTAAGACCCTTGGGAAAGAACCCATCCTTTCTGTTTCAAATGTGTGTCATTTTGCACTCTGCATGAATAGGACTAGAATTTTTTTACTATGTGAATTGCTGAAAAAAAGAAAGGGGGTGGTAGTTCAGAATACAGTAAAAATAAGAAGTAAATTACTTTCTGTGTGCTAAACCCAATTTTATACTTGAAGTCTACTTCTTTCTTTGTAATACTACAAAGGCTCTATTGAAATCATTATAGAAGCCTGCATTTCAGGGTTGTTTTCAAATGGGTTGGGGTTGGTTTTTTTCAGTACAAACGCTTCCAAGCATGCTGCTTCTATCTCAGTGCTGATGCTAGCTCCACACAAATAACTTACTGTCTTTCTGCTCTGCTTTTGATCTGAAGAAAGAGTTGTTTCACACCGAAAGATGCTGACTTCCGTTCTTGGTAATCAGAGTGGAACAGGTGTGCCTTCTTCCCACAGATTGCAGGTGTTCTCCTGGGTAGCTTTCTAAAATCATTTTGATGTCTCCCTGAGTGATGTTCAGACAGCTAAAGTGAGTAATTTTGCAGTAGACTGTTAACTGGACAGGACTATACCTTGGTTAAGCCTTTGTGAATGAAATCATTTATATCATTACCAGGCCTAATTTTTGGTTTTAATACTGCCAAAATCCCTGACTTAAGATACTGTCCCCAAATTATATCAGTTGATACTTTCCTAAGAGCTTTGTTGTGGCAGTGACTTTTTCCTTCTCTGCCTCTACAGAGAGAATTAAAAGGAGTTTAAAGGCATTAGTCCAGATTTAGCACTGAAGGTCTAGCAAGTGTGAAGCAAAACTGAGCAGAAAACAGGGCTTCATCTTGGCTTATTAAGAAATGTTACTAGGACAGTAATTTTATTCCTGATTTATCGACTGTTTTACTATTCTGTAGTCTATAAGAGGTTATACATTTACCACACACTGAATATTGTTTTACAGTCTACTATATGAAACATACATCCAAACACACACAAAAAAGTTTTACAATAAAGCAAGTTAAATCATTTACTTTGTGTCCTTTCTAGATAGCAAATTTTTATGAGAAAAGAAGTACATACATTTTGTTAATAAAGAAGAGGTATTTACTTGGCAACATACATTAAAGAAAGAATATGTGACAGTGTAAAATTCAGTGGGGAGTGGATCTTTGTTTTGAGGGATTGCTGCAAACAGTTCTACAATCAGAAGCAAATCAGAGATCATAAATAGATACTGGTAGATCTTAGGAATTTTCTTAACTTATTTTGAGATGGCACATATTGTTGAAGGATGCTGTAAGAATGTGCAAAATAATAAACACTTTTGGAACTATTTAATAAAACAGAATAATTTTCTTGTAAATGTAGTATTTATAATTTAAAATATTTCATACAAGGATTAAAGATTTTATAAGGAACAGTAAAATGCAGTAAATGTGACCAAATAATAAAAATCTTTTCAGGACAGAAATGTATAGGAAAATTAATATTGCTAGGTTTTTACCTCAGAACACTGCACTTGAAAAGTCTAGTTTCATAACAGACTGTGTTATATGCTCTGGTCAGCTGACATCTCCATTCCTCTTCACCTCTCCTCTCCCTAGCAATGCAAACTGCAGAAGATCTAGTCTCAATTATTCTCAATTTTAACCTGTTTCTCACTTCTCCCAAAATTCTAACAACTTTGAGACTCGCTGCAGCTGAGGCCTCCTTGAGATCCATGAACTCGGGTGCCTGTTCCTTATTCTGCTTCCCGACCGAGTTGGGAAGGTGTTCTCTCATCGTACTCACCATGCTGGTCTCCACAAACGCACAGGGAGGAGGAAGTTGTGGAAGCTCCTCTTTAACTACAAGGTGAGAAAAGCCAGGGCAGTCATGTGAGAGGCTGCACATACAGAACAGGATGCAGAGACTTTCTACAGGTGATCTTACTATCTCAGGTTGTGTTATATACAGCAAAGTCTAAATTGGTCTTCAGCTTACCGGGATAGGTGTCTTCTTCAGGGGGATTGAAATTTCTCTCTAAACATTATTGATTGCATTAGAAGTTTAGAAACAGGTTCAAGTGTAGACAATTGAGCCATCAAAATTTGGAACTGAGTTACCTTCCAGGATTTACATGTTCTATAGGGTCCAGAGCTGTGAGTCAGCCTTTGTCTTCCTATAGCTGTCCTTACAAGGTATTTTTTGAGTCCTTTTTGTTACTATCCAGTGTCTTTTGCTGCAATGAATATTTTGCTGTTCAACCCAACATGAAAGAACTTAAAAAGAACCTACTGAAACAAGTGTTCCCCTCACCCAGCTTTCCTACACCTCTTGAACGAAAAAGCAGTTTTCCATATGGGGGTTTCATAGATACCTCTAAGACAGAAAGAACCTTAAACTAGACCCCTCACACAATCGAGAATACAAAAGGGGATCATCTTTCCTTCGGGAAATGTTCTACATGGAGACTGATCCAGCTGGCATTACCTAAACTTGGGGCTGCACCTAGCAGGAATATGTAGGCAGAAGGTGATAAACTGCTAAGGACTGGCACAATCTCAGCCACAGATGTTAAGGTAACTCAGATACAACAACAGAAATGTGCTTCCTACCCTTTGATTTTTCAACTGCAAAGGCCATTATTTGGGCAGACTGGCAAGGAATCAGGAGGACGAAGAATAGTTTTGTTGCCCTGGTGGGATTTTATTGCTTAAATTTTGTAACTAGACTAGTGGATGTCTCTTGTTTTTTTTTTTCTTTTTTTTTTTCAATTAGTCAAAGGATGTCAAATGTTATCAGTGGTTACCAAACCAGAGATAAAAATATTATAATAAAAGAATCTGTTATCTATTTAGATAGTGCTTTTCACAGTACACTGAGCAGAAGCAGAGTTCATACACATGAAAAATATGCAGAATTTCCTTTTACTGTGATGTTAAATCCATCTTTCCAGTGCTGAGGCTCTTCCCAGCATGCTAGTTGAAGGCCAATGAAAATGCTATTTATTCTGCCCTGGGTCACAGGTTGGAACACGCTGGTCAGACCATCGAGTTCTATGAATAACAATTTGTCATCACTAATCTTCTTAAATTAAGATAGCATGCCTATAAAACTGATATCTGGCTGCTTATACTGAACTTAGCGATGACTCTTCAGTAGAAAAAGACATTTTTTTGTAATAGACCTTTTCTATACAAACGCTATTTCTAAGAACTACTTAAACTGTCAAGGCATGTGCATGGATTCTGCCATTGACATCTTTACCTCCTTTGCCCTCCCCAATGGTGTGCATAGTGTGGGAGGCATAAGATTCCTCCACAGTTTTTAAGAAAAATGCATTAGTAGTAGAGAAATATGGAGAACTCAGGCTGTAACTCTTGAACATCTAGTCCTGTTACAGCTGAGATACCAGAGTGGTTTTTGCCTTTCTGTACTCCATAGGGTTATTTCAGGTTTCCACTGGTGTAGAGAGAATCTGGGTCACAGCTCAGCCATCTGTCTGTAGATGACTTTTCCTCAGAAATGCTTTCTGCCTCATTTTAGGCTGTACCTATGATAGGAAAAGAAGCTAGAGCTGGGTAGGATATTTCCACGAAATTTGTTTTCATTCAAAAAAATGCTGATGAGTTGAAACTGAAACTTTTTGTGGACATTTGTTTTGACAAATATTTGTTGGCATTTCTTTGCTCTAAGGAGAGCCTTCTTGAGATTTCTTTTCCAACCTGGCTAGTCCACAGTAGCCTAGAGATTTGAGTGCTTCCCTGAGGCCAGGGTCAGATTCCTGCTTGATGTGATTTGAAGCACAGACCTGAGGTCAGGTTAATTGAGGAGGCTTCATAAACTAGGTCTTTTTGCTCTCCCCCAGAACAGGGTAGTCTCTGGGTGTTGTTTCATGATTATTGCAAGTTAAGGCTAAAGGTTAAATGTGCTGATTTCTTCTACTAATATAAAGGTCAAACAACAGGTTACAGAATATGGAAATAGGTTTACAGAGTAAAATCGATAGACTCATAACTCCATTCCAAGCTTCTGCTTCAGGAACTCTAGGATCACATTTGATGTTGAAGTTGTCTGTGTTGTTATGGCAATTATTCTCCCCAGCTGGACAGAGCTTCCCAGAGATGAACTTAGCTTTGGTTTGAGGCTCCAAGTTATGCTTCTGCCTTGGCAGCACAGTCCTAAACAGCAAATAAAAGGTCCCTGAGAGGACTTTATGTCTGCTATGCAAGTTCTTTGGACATGCTTTGAAATTTCCTTTTTCCCTGCTAACATAGAGATCTTCTATTCCAATGGATGTGACATTGACCATTTGACATCTATGACTGCTACTGGAATTTTCTTAAGTTTATTCAAGAAAGGGTTTTTTTGAGTCCAGAAATGTTCTGAAGTATTGTTTCCATGTTTCGGTTAACTCCTTTTCCTTCATGTCGGTTTAAAAAGTCTTAAACCTCCCAATTATAATTTACATACCAAATGCTTCCTTAATACCTAAGGACTTATTTTGTTTTCTTGGAGCAGTTTACATTTGGGTTCATCCCTCCAAAGCTGCATGATTCACAATTTGAATCTCTTCATAAATTCATGATAAAATTCAACTTGCCACATAAAAAAAAAAATCTGCAAAGTATCTCTAGTCTGTTTCACAATAGATGTTAAAGACCTTTTCCATAGGGCCTCAACAAAGCCTGTCAAGGTAAGATACATGGCTGATTTGACACTTAGAATGCCTCTGTTTTTCCTTTTTTATAGAAAAAATATCAGCACTAACATTCAGTTAGCCTCAGTAATGGACAGACAATTCTACAAGATTTCCTTAGAATTGTCTTCCTGAGGTGAGTTAATGCTCCTTTCAAAGTCAGTCTGAAGATCATGATTGCCTGGCAGTTTTGAAAGAGTGATATTGACTTTGCATTGCCTGTCTTAAAATTACATCTCTTTTTATATAGTATAATTTTATTTTCTATTTCAGTCTCTTGAGACATTTGTCAAGCTTTTCTTTTAATCCTTGGAAAAGCAGACTTTTGCAATATTTCTTTTCTAATGTTGATTCTGATGCTTTGGAAGAAAGTGTCAGAATTCCTGCATTTGGCCGATTATATGATGCACAAAGTTTCTTTGTAACATTAGGCATAATTCTTTGGCATATGTGCCGACAAAATTAAGATTATATATTTTACTAGGCTGGTATTATCAAAAATTACCATAGATATAAATGCTGGATCATATGAACATGTAATCTTCTATGTAAGACTTTTGAGTAGTGAGGACATAGGACTGTGATGGCCTGAAAACAAAGACCAAAATCATGCTGATGCCCAAAGAATTCTGGAGCAGTGAGAATTACAGGTTTTACACTCATTATAAAGTAAAATGCACACTGAAATAGAACCTAAAGTAAGATTGGTATAAACAGTGAGAACAGTTCTTTAGAGGTCAGCTGGCAAAAGGGTGGCCATGACTTGGGGCCAATCAGTTCCCCTGACCCTGACCAGGCAGGTACATAAGAACAGCAGAAGAATATAGTGATACTTCCCTAAATTGCTCTTTCCTGGTCATGAAGCCTGGGGATGCAAACAGTGTAAACCATCACACTATACCCAATGTCAAGAGATTTCCACAATATAACCATATGTCTTACAGGAGGAAAATACCTCCTTTTGCATGGGGATTTGTGAACCTTCACTTGAAAACATTAGCTGAAATGAAACAATTTAAAGTAATTTTCAGATTTGTGTGTGTGTGTGTGTGTGTGTATGTGTGTGTGTGTGTGTGTGTATACATGTTTTGAGGTGACAGTTGTTTTGTCTGAGGGATGCCAGTGGAATCAGAATGACAGAATCAATATTTTAGTTTAGTCTAGTTTAATTTTCATTTGACAAATCTGTGAAGTAGTTGACTGTTAATGAACACCCCTGGTATGCCACATATTTAGACAAATGGTCAGAGCTTAAATTTGTGACATTTTGCTCTAGATTTTAATTCAGTCTACATATATTAATGGCATTTTGGAGGAACTGCAGCACATATTGGAAGAAATAATGAAAGAAAAGGCAGTCATTTTTGGATCTCTTTTTTCCTTGCCATTTCCATTTCAAAATTTTCTGCTTTCAAGCGATGAAAGAAACTGCAATAACTTTCTCTGCAAGTATAAAACCCCTTTAGAAATATCAGATACAGATCAATCTTGTCTGGTAGATTTTTCTAATGCAGTTCTTGCCGTTCTTGCTCTTCTTGAGATTTATGCAGTTTTATATGTAAGTTTTGGAGTATATGAATACTGCAGTCATAGCCGACAATATCCCTACTACCTACCTGAAAGGGTTAAAACTGCCCAACCAAGACAGTTTTGCCTGGAAAACCGAGCCTAAAGTAGGATAAACACCGGTTTACAAGGCATCGTTTTCCCCCTGGAGTGTAATCAGTGTTGCTGCCGTGAATACCCGCGGTGGGTGGGAATGCCCTGCGCTGGCTGCCGGCCGCGCTCGGGCGGGGTGCGCGGTGCTCGGGTGGCCGCACGATGCGCCTCTGCCCGCGCTGTGTCCGAGATGCTCCACAGAGAGCACAGCACCAGCTGCTTCCCCCTCTAGGCTTGCCTGGGGTCCAAATTCTGTGACGTGAATATTAAAAACAAGCAAACAAAACCTGTTTAGGGACTAGAGCAGCCTCCACCTTGGGCTGATCTGAAAAGATTACAGGCAGGACCACAGCCTGGTACTGCAGACCTGTGAGACTAAGCAGAGGGTGGGGACAGCTCTTTATGTGGCATTGCCGGCAGGATTTTTGCCGGATTGTTTCCCACCGCTGTGATTCCAGGGCTGGGGTGTTGCATTGTGCCCGGACACCAGCCCCGACGAGCCGGCGGTCCCAGGCTCGGGGCTGTCCGGATGAGCGCGGCCAAAACCCCATCCGAGAGGAAGGGGTGTAGTCTGATGTACGTGTCCCATTGCCTGCAAATGGCTCTGCCTCCCCATTGTTTCGAGTGTCTCAGTGGAAGTGGATCAGGAAGCTTATCTAGAGCCATCCCCACCCTCTCACCGGCAGCCCTTGTTTGAAAAAGACGCAGAGCATTTCCCTCCCTCTCCCTCCTCCCCTCCACCCTGCCTTAGAGCAGCTCCAGTTGTTCCTGCAGCACTCCGCTTACAGCCTTCGACGTGTGGTGTAAAGAAATCTCATTTTAATTCCTCGAGCACTGTCTGTTTCCTTCGCTTGGGGCTCATGACAGGTGCCCTTTGTTCTTTGGTTTGATATTATCTCAAATAGCCTTGGAGCTTCAGCCAGGCTAAAAACCTTGCACTAGCAGCAAACTGCCCAAATTAGCATTTTTGCTAATTCCGGAGAAACGCAAAGTTGCTGAAGCCCTGCCAGGAACCTGTCAAATTAATTTGCAGTGGGAGAAGTGGATTCGGGGTGAGGAAAAGGTTCAATTGAATATTACACAGAAAACGGCCTTTATAGACTTTCCTATTCCTGTTTTTACAGATAGAATCTTGAATTTGAAAATCAGGTGAAATAGTTTAAGATAGACCTTTATTTATAGCATGGTTGAAAGCCTTGCATTTTTCTGAGATCCCTATTAAAGGCCATTTTCATTTTGTAAGTAAACCTTATTATTTGTCTGTAAAGCACTGAAAACTCCCAATATTTTTGGACTTCATAATCTCAGTAATATAATATTTTTTTAAAATAGCTTTATATTTTCTCACTTTTTGAGAACATGGTTCTCCTATAGTCATTTGTCTGTACTCTGAAGCTCAGAGTCATTTGGCTTCTTTTTCTGTCTTCCTTGTTAAATATGATTTATTCTCCACACCTCTTACTTAATTTCAGTATCATTTCCAGCCTTGTCTGAAAAATGTATGCCCAGCTGTTATCTAGGTAACTACCTGGCTATTGTTCTAGACAGAGGGAAGTAAATTAAGTCCTTGGTTTTGCTTTCCTGTCCTCTGCCTTTGTAACATATCTGGAAAACACAGGCACAGTGAAGGGTTATATAAACAGTAGATGAGCCATTGCAGGGTGGGTCATATTTTACAACTGAACTAGCTCAGGAGTGAAATAGTATGTGCCAGAAGCAAGGAGGAATTGAGGAAAGATCTGTACATCTGAGTCACAGAGTCACTCCCAGCATAGTGTTGTTCATGCCACACCTTTGCTGGAAGCATAAAATTTCAACCCAGACCTTTATGATTTTCACTAGCACTACCACTGAATGTTCATTACTCATTCTGAGTAATTAAATATACTATTTAAATTTTGATTACCAGTACTTTTTTTCTGGTATTCAAGAAAGCAGAAGCAAATTGTCACATAAACAAGATTAAGCATTTTCAGTGAGGGAAAAGTCAGGGAAGGGGATAGAGTTTCTGTTAATTAAACTGCTTCCTCTTTTACATTGCCAGACCTCTACATTCCCCCATTACACTGAATGTCTTACTGTGGTGTGTGTGAAGTATAACCTAACAAATCACTGTATTACAGGTAGGAAAAAGTTTTAAAATACTGGGCTGGGGATGAAGTGGGAAAAATTACACTGTGATGCTTTCCAGATTGAGAGGTTTTGTTCTGGTTATGGCTTGCTTGCTTCCAGTTGCAGCAGACTACCAGTGAACAGTGGTAAACCCTGTCTGAGCTCAGGTGTCCAGCTCCCAGTCTTCCCCTTTCTTCATTCATGACCTACTCTGCTTGCAGAAAGGTTGCAGAAACAGAGGATGAAGTTATAGATGATAAGCTGTGTGTCACAGTGAGAAATGCTCTGACTTTGCAAGCCAGTTTTGAATAGTAAAGAATATACAAGAACCTAAGTTTCAGTTATGGATTTTAGCTGAATGTGTGTTACTGTTGCCTGCTATTTCTATTCTTTTGTAGTATAAAGGCTAGGCAGTCTCTCTGTCTCTGTTGTCAGTGTATTGAGCAACCTGGACTAGCTTTGAAGGTAGCTCTGCTCTGAGCAGGAGGTTGGACTGGATGACCTCCAGGAGTCCCTCCCAATCTGTTGGAGGCTTTTTTTATAACTTTTTCAGCCTTTACAGAAACTTTGTCATCTGATGCATTAACACACAAATGTGATCACCCCTCTGTCCTCCCACCCTTCCCTCTCAGCAGAAAACCATCTCCCTTTTTCTTGGCCATGCCTCTGTTCTGTCTGTGCAGGCTGGAGTCCAGGTGACACAGGTATGTGGCAGCCAGAGCCATGGTGACCAGTATGATCACCCAGTACCCTGCTCATGGCACTTCACAGGGCAGGTGCCTTTCCTGGGCAAAGTGCTCAGTGACCTGGCTTTGCAGCATTATCTGCATACTCAATCATCTGTGCCTCAGTGCTTTATCAGACTGAGACATAGGATAGAGGGGGGGAAATAGTTATGTCCCTCTTTGCCAATGCATCAGCAAAGATACCCATCATTATGGGTATGCTGGTATCTTTGGTGGGCATTGACAGTTTCTCTTTTAAATAAACTAACTAGTCCATGTTTTAGAGACAACACTTCATGACACTAAACTTGAATCTGAGACTCATATTTTAGCAGATTGGTAGTGTTGGTTATTTCCCATAGCCCTGATGCATTCCTCTGCTTGTTTTCTTAAGTATCGTGCATCTGTGAGCTGACACTCCAAATCTGGAAGCCTATTAATTTGTCTTTAAGACACATTAAAGGGCACAAACTCGGTGGTGGCTATATTCCCTGTATTATATATTAGAAACAAACCTAGGGTGAGACATTGCACTGGGTAAGTTGGCCCAGAAAAATTTCTAGAAAAGATGAAGGAAAGAAAAAGTCACTTTGCTTTCACAAACTTAACACTAATTAAGAAAGAGTGGCTGAAACCTAAAGGGCAATACTGTGCTTCAGTATTTCTTGGGTAGAAAGAAATTTGATCTGTTGCTTTAGGACTGCAAAAGCTGGGCTTCAGTGTTCCTTGAATGGCCCTGCCTGGCAGAGTGAATTCCTCAGGGCTCAGTCTGATGCTGGCCTGGGGCAGCCCAGCCTTACCTCTTCTGCCACCATTGACTTTAACCAGCTTCTGCTGAGGTTTGTACTTCCTTGCAGGGGCTTTGGTTCACTCCTGTCTTTCATTCACTTATTTACCTGTCTTTATCCTAAAGCTGATTTCCTGCTTCTCACCCACAGTCAGTGCAGTTAAGGTGATCCCTTATCTCTAGTATCCTGTGCCTTATCTTTTAGATACAAATACAAATGCATTTTGTAGAATACCTTATTTATAAATATGTATTTCCTTCTTGGTTGAGATTTTTTTTTCTTCTTTTTGACAATAACTTTCATGTTTATCATATAGTATAATACAGAAAACTTTTTGGAAGGTCCATAGGACTGAGGGTTGCAATAACAGCCGTTATTAAGATTTGGTGCATATACACTCTCGCACTTTTTGTGTCTTCTTATCATTTCTCAACAACTGCATGTGATGTCTTTACACTGGTTGCTAGTCTAGGTGACAAGCTCATCAAAGAAAAACCTCTGCTTGAATGGCCTCTGAAGATCCAATGTTTTCACTTCTCTAAGCAGCTGTTGCCTTTTGGGTGTTCTTTTGTCATGGGGATGTTATGAATTTTAAGTCATTCTCTTCTCACCTCCCTCATGCTCCCAGCCAGAAAAAAATCAGTTAGAAAAGAGGCAATTAACCAGCACTCAATTTGCTTCAATGCCATAATAGTAATAATAATGGCATTTGGTCTGGATGCCCTTAGGGACACAATAAATTCCTTATCTTGTGCAGTTACTGGAGTTTTAATTTTCTTGTTTTCACTTCATTTTCTTTTGCATGAAAAAGAAAACCAGAAAAGCCAAGCACGCTTTGGGCATTCTAATGGTCTAATAATAAATGTTGTGCGCTTGTGGTGAAGTTCTGTTTGGAATTCTGTAAAATAAAAAATATTTGGAACATTTGTATCTCCAAAGCAACAGTAAAACTGTTAATAAGAATTATTTTCAGAATTTTATGAGCTGAATTTAAATAGCATGAGTTACTGGTAAGGTGATTGCACCTTCATCCTGTAGAATGCCAAAGGATGCGAACATGTGATCTGCTTAGAGAGAAAATGGTCAGACCAAATATGAATAGGCTCATTCAGTGAAACAAATATTAGTTTTAGACTCTTCAAATTAATAAATTTTTTCATTAACTTCTTGATACCAAGAAAAAAAGAGTTGATTTCCTTGAGTGTCAGCACCATTTTCAAACTCAAAGCAATCAAATATACTTATTGGATTAATAGTTGGAAAACTACCTTGAGATGGTCTGGCTTTTCCTTTCAAAAGTACATCAATGGTGGCAAACTTACTGAACTGGCAAAATTAAACCAAGTGAAAATTTCCACTTCATCAACAAGTTGAATCATGTCATGCCTTATAAAGCATGAAGTTTAAAAATAAAGAGTGACTTATGTTCATAACAACTCCCGGCTGTGATGCCACTTCTGCTTTTATTTTCAGCGTAGTCAGCTTCTGCAGCTTGGAGTTCTTTTGCCTTGTACAGTACAGTTAATTTCTTTCTTAAAACATGCATAGCAGAAACCAGAGATTTAAATCTCCTCTTTCCTGCTGTGGCTAAACCACTCAAATAAATGGAAATGGAAGTACCATGTGTAAATAAGGAGAATTATATCCTATGATGAATCATTAATGTAACTGGGTCATCACCTGTTGAGGTGATCCAGGAGTGCGGGTTTCTTTTCATGGACATTAATCTGGATCTTGTGGAACACAAGATTCCATTTCCTGGTCTGTGCCGTTGCTATTAAGAATATGACTATGACTGGAAAGATTGAGAAAAATGCTGCTTTTTTGAGAATCACAATAGCATACAGAGGGAGTCAATTATCCTCGGACAGGCACCATTCAAATTCCCAAAAGCAGTATAAGTGCCAAGAAAACCCCAGAAAGTTCAGTGGCTTTGTTTGGCTTGGAAAAACACTCAGAAATTTGGCTTTTCAAATTTCTTATCCATGGTCCCTACAGCATGCTTCAGCTGGAGCCTGGCTGAAGTCACAATGTGTTTCCTTGACCAAGTGTACCACTGGAGCCACATTCAGGCATGAGACTTCTAAATGCATTTCAGACCTGGGCTTCAGGCACAGGGAGCTTTTCTACTGACTTCAGGGTTTTCAGCTGAGCTCTACTTGGGCTGTGGTTTCCTGCCAAGTTAAGGTACAGTTCTCATAAGGTTTACAGATCATTCTGTTACTAGGTGGGCACAACAACCCCAAAAGAATAGTTGCTTGGAATCTGATCAGTCTTCTGGACTGGAAGCAGGAGCGATCAAACAGAAAGAAAGGCTTGGAGAGGAGACAGAATATACATTTAAAGGCTGTGAACAGAGCCAGTTTCAGCTGACTACTGGCAAAATTCCACGTGTCCTTATTTTCTATAGACAGGTTTATCTGCTCCCATATGTTAGGCCCTGCTTCAGTTCCAGATTCATTCGCTTTCATTCTTTTGAATGCATCTGTCCTGTTAGTGCTCTGCTTTGGGAATTAAAAGGCATTAAACTGCAACCTGTTATTTCCATGATTTCTCACTCTCAGAATGTGACAAACTTGCTACAAAGCTTTTTCTGTGCTTTGCATGTGCGTACCAAATGTATGGAAGCCAAAGCAAAGAGGCAGAGCATGTCCTAGAAGGATTTCTTGGCTTCCAGAGTGGTTATGACTTTTCAGAATGAAGGATTATTGAATGTTTCCCAAAGCAGCAGCTGTACAAATGGCTCCCACACCAGGAGGAGGAAATATATGCGCTAATCCTTGAATTAGTGATTCGTGCCAAGACATCCTGGGGACAAACTGAAACCCCAGAGGGAAATACCTGTTAAATTTCAGGACCATTGAAATGCTAAAATCTCCTCAGGGTTTGCAGTTTCTTTATTTTCCAACCAGTTTTGTTTGCAAAGCCCATTTGCTGCCCAGGGGCAAGTATGCTCCTAACAGTTTACTGACCTCCAGTAAGCATAAATTGACCTTTGAGTTCAGCAGTACCTTGCCAGACTGATGCACCCCAGACTGGAGTTTAATGTACTATCATATGTTAAGAGCCTTTATCTTCTCCCCACTTTACAATGTTAAGCTTCTCCTGAAAACTCATATCCTTGGATAAGTGTATGATAAAAATTGTGGGGAAATTGGAAAGAAGAGAAATTATGCAGTTTCTCCATTGTCAGCATTATGTCAGCTGACCTTTCAGCATTGTCAGCTCAGGTTTGGAGTCCTTCTCAAATGTCTGCCAATGCTTTTCCATAGGAGCAGTGTGCCTTTCTCAGCCTTCCCCAAAAGCATCAAGTGCATGATCTTTTATCCAGCTCCATGGGGGAGGCTGTGCAGCAATCTAATCCACTTTTCCATTTGTCTTGGAAGAATACAGCCCCTGATCATATTGGCCTTTAGGTCTATATCCTGCCAAGCTAAATAGGGTCTATATATAGGTCCTAATTTTACATCAGGTTCTGTGGAAGATCAGAACTGCTATTATATGTGCATAGTTGATTTAACATCAGGTGGTCTGACATATTTGTACTCTTGAATTATGAATGAAAATTTCTCAAACTTAAATATATCATTAGAAAATTACTAAGAGCAATTTCCTCCCCTTCACATTTGCATAATGAAATTCACCATGGAGCTGTACTTTCCCTAAATATATTGATCCTATAGAAAGGTCAAAAGATATCTTAAAGTTGAATAAAAGGAGCAGGATGCACATGCAAATTTAGAGGAGGGGTGCAGAGCAACAGCACTTTGCCTTCCAGATTACCACTTCTTAATTATGAGCATTCATTGAAAATTTCAAATATCTTTATTAAAAAAACCCAAGTAACTCTCAAGTAGGTATTGTCCTGAAGCATTTGAAGTATTTTTATTTGAAGTCATAGAAATTGTCTATGAACATCAGAAAAAATTGAACCGAACTGGAAATACAATATCTTAAGTTTATATTTGTCTTTGAAGCACTCATCTAAATCAAGACTCTAAAAATAGTACCTTAACTTTAATTTCTAAAATCTGCAGAAATTGTTCTGTCCATTATCCTTTCATTTCCACCCCAGTTCTGGCACTTCTGTGACTGCAAGAAGGCATCACTGACATCTAAGCAGAGCTGATACAAGATCCTAAACCATTAACACTAAGGCCTTGTTTTTGTAACTTAATTCCTCTTTCTAAAGGTAGGTGCTTCACGTCTCCTGCTCCTTCTTCCCTGTACACAATTTTTGTGTTCCTCAATGACAGGTAGACCTCTGTTGATCTTTTCACTTTCATCCCTGGGCTCTTTGTGTCTTTTCCTCCCCTTCCTCTGCCCACTGAATAAGTGAAAGAAAGTACCTGGGTGGCTGGGATATCTCTCACAGTAATTATAAAAAAGCATGTCTGAGGGGTCATATAGGATTGGATGATCTTGTCAGTGGCCCAGCTAGACTGCTGAGGTCCCACCTAGACCACATCAGTGGGTTTCAATGAAGCTTAGAGCATTCAGTAAATACTCAAAGGATCAAGCTGATTTATGTAACCTCTTTTTATGAAAGACATAACATTTTTTAAAGGTGATCAAACATGGTAGCTATAAAATATGAAGTGTCACTTTTAACTGCTAAGTTTGTTAACATAGCAGAAAAGCTGTAATGTACCAACCAGAGGCATAGCAGTTGTTCTTCTTATTTAAGTAATAGGGACTCTGTAGGAACTGTCAGTATTGGTTGAAATGTTTTATAGTTGCTGTCCTGTATAATTTGATCTATAAGTTATTACACAACTATAATAGTCACAAAAGTATCCTGTGATTTACAGGGTATTCTGTTAGGTTGTTTTTCAAATGTGGACTGAATGCTTTAAGTAAAAATACTGTACTTATTTAATTTTAAAAAATTGGTTTGTGATTCTTATCAAATAACTATGATTGCAATTATTGCAATATTATTTTATATTATCTTTATAAACAGACTATGAAATCAGATGGAGAGTGAAAAATACTTCTGCTGTAAATACAGCCAACTATTTAATTTTGTTCTGTCATTCTAATTGTTCTTTATCCCTCTAAAAATACACTGTGGTGGGTTAACCTTGGCTGCCTGCTTCCCCACTCCCCTTCCTCAGCAAGACAGTGGGAGAAAATGAGTAGAGGTCATAGGTTGAGATAAGGGCAAGGCATTCATTCACTAATTACTGTTATGGGAAAACAGACTTGACTCAGGGAAGATAAATTTAACTAATTTCCAATTAGAAATAGACTAAACTGATGATTAACAAAATCAAAACTAAAGCCACCTTCTTGCACCTTTCTTTCCAGGCTCAAGTTCATTCCTTTTTCCCTCACTCTTCTATCTCTTCCTCCCCTTCCTCAAGTGCCACAGGACAATGTGGATGGCAGATTGTAGAGTTTGTAACAATTTGTCTTCGCCAGTCCTTCCCTCTCATGCTGTTCCCCTACTCCAGCATGGGGACCCTCCCACAGGAGACAATCCTTCATGAAGTGCTCTGGTGTGGGTCCTTCCCATGGGCTGCAATCTTCAAGAACTGTTCTAGTGTGGTCCCTTCCCATGGGGTTCAGCCCTTCAGGAACAAACTGCTCCAGCGTGGGTCACCCACAGGGTCACAAGTGCTGCAGAGACCTGGTCCTGTCAAGAGGCTGCAGCTCCTGCCTGGAGGCTGCTCCACCATGGAGTCTCCTTGAGCTACAGTTTCCTTCAGGAAATATCCAGAGCTGTGGCATGTAGCCCTCAATGGACTGCAGGGTCCATATCTGCTCCACTGTGGACCTCCATGGGCAGCTTGCCTTGCAGACAACTTTGCCCCAGTCTGCATGGGAATCTCCACTCCAACCCCTGGAGCACCTCCTCGCCCTCCTTCTGCACTGACCCTGAGCTTTGCAGGGTTGCTCCTCTCACATATTTTCTCACTCCTCTGTCCCTCACAGCATTTTTACTGTGTCTTCAATATGTTATCAGAGAGGTGCTGCCAGCATTGCTGAAGGGTTCAGCTTTGCCCAGTGGTGGATTTCTTTTGGAGTCATCCAGAACTAGCTTGGTCTGACATGGGACTGGCTCTTGGACTGTTTTCAAGAAAGCCCCTCCTGTGGTTCTGCCCCTGCCTTACCAAAACCTTGCCATGTAAATACAATTCACAAGTATATATGGAAGCTACTTTTACTTTCTCCCAATATTCTCTGTAGATTCATCAGGAAACTATGAAAGTTTAAACGCATTTATATGTTTCCAGGCAACTCTAAGTTCTATAAGTGTTTTTCATTACTGATGTTGGCATTTTTTTTATTTCTGTGGTGAAAACAGGCTGCTGACCATTTTTCCTGTGTGTTATAGGATACTTTGTCCATTGCCTACTTAGAGTATGGTTTTTTGTTCTAAAAAGACCTTATAAGTTTAAGTCCTCCCCTTGTCTTCAAAAGCTCATATTGTCCTTGAGGGCAACAATGGTTCCAACACTTTGCAGCATGGTTGTGTTGCAGATCTGGTTTTGCAGTGATCAGAAAAGATTTGTCAAAAAAAAATCATAGAACATTTTAGACTTTAATAAGTCACATTTTCTCTGACTGCAGAAATAAAGACTGAACTGTCTAACTTTTGTGGTTGTGTGTAATAACCCAGTGGATCAATGAACTTCAAGGACCTGGTGGTAATGAATTTGATTCATGTTTTTTCACTAAGCCTGGATTTCTTTGATGACACTTTTGTTCAAAGAGAGAAGGCTAGAGTGTGCTCATATCCTCTCTATTTTTTCCCTCAAAATATATATGTTAACACTGATGACAATGACAATAGAAGATGGAGCTCTTTTGGAGAAAACCTAGCATTCTCTGAATTTCCTCCTGCCTTGAAACCTGAGTATAGAATAAAAACACGGTGTTCTGCCCATTTTCTTCAGCACAACCTGCAGAAAAAAAATTCTCCTGCTGTGGCAGAAGATTAGACTAATATTTACTTGTGGGAAGGAAGTTCTGATAATTGTTTCTGACCATTCCAAAAACCAATTTTAAATTTACACTATTCTTCAAACTTAATTATTTCTGCTTCAAGGGGTCCACTTACTTACATAATTTGTACTCACAGATAGAATTGTTTTGGGGTTTCTGTGGTTTTTTTTAAATTTTCTGTCTTTATCAAACATGATAAATGACATTCATTAGAGCTGCAAGATTTTAATTTTTTTAAATTTAATTAGGAGACACAACTGCAAGGTTATTGCAACTAAATAACATATATTCACATATAATTATTAATATGGAAGTTACTTTAATGGAAATGAAGTATTCGATAGTTGATGTAAAATAAATATTGTGATCCCACAGGTGGCACCAGATCTTATTTGAACAAGACATTGATAAGAGGTTTTCTCTCTTTTGTTTAATTAGTCCTGCACAACATCTTGAAGATAATATTCACTCTTCCTATAGGATTATAGGGTCAGATTTTTCCCTTTGTTTTTGGAATATCCTGAGTTGGAAGGAACCCATAAGGGTCATTGAAGTCCAATGCCTGGCTCTGCACAAGACAACCTTAGTAATGACACCATGTGCCAGAGAGCATTATTAAAATGCTTCTGTCAGGCTTTGTGCTGTGACCACTTCCATGGGGAGCCTTTTCCAGTGCCCAGTATCCCCTCATGAGGAAGCTGTAGGCTGATACGAGGTCTTCCCTCAGTCTCACTCAGGCTGAACAGTCCAAGTGACCTCAGCTGCTCACCATATGTCTTCCCCTCCAGACCCTTCATCGTCCTCGTTTCCCTCCTTTCAACATTTTCTAATAGTTTAACATCTTTCTCATATTGTGGCACCCAGAACTGCCCCCAGCACTGGAGGTGAGGCTGCCCCAGTGCAGAGCAGAGTGGGACAATCCCCTCCCTTGCCCAGCTGGTGATGCTGTGCCTCATGTCCCCAGGACACAGGCGGCCCTCCTGGCTGCCAAGGCACTGCTGTGCCTCATGTTCAATTAGCCATCAGCCAGGACCCCCAGTTCCCTTTCTGAGGCCCTGCTTCCCAGCATCTCATTCCCCAGCCTGTCCATACATCCTGGGTTGCCTTGTTCCAGGTGCAGCATCCATCACTTATTTTGTTGCTTTGTAGCCAATTAAATTGCACTGAGGATGCTAATACTTTGCTTGCCAGTAAAGTAAGGAATTTTAGATGAACAGGATTTCAGCACTTCCAGGACAGAGCTGTACCTTGTTTAAAATTCCTCTCTTCAGTCCCTCTGCTTTCTTCCTTGTCAAGTACCTGAGACCCTTTACAAAGATCCTTTCATAGCCTCCTCTTGGCTCTTTCCTGTCTAAGGCCCTAAAGCCCATTCTGACTGTGGCTTCTGGGAAAGAACAGTGAAGAAGAAGAAACAGCAAAATTAACCAACCAATCAAAACCCTATTAGTCTATCTCAATACTCTTTTTCACCTCACTGTTTCTCACCATCTCTCTTGTAAATCATGACAAAAATTCTAGAAAAGAATAAGCATACTGAATGTTAGGAAAGAGAATGTGCTGAGAAAGTGAAAGGCAGTAATGCCAGGTAGACAGGAAGGCGGAAATGAACAGGCACTCAGTGGTGATGGAGGTAGGGGAAAAAGGAGCTAAGGAACAAGAGGTGTAAGAAAAGTTTGGGATGGGGAAAAGCCACTAATAGATGGAGAAAGGCCACTAATATTTTATATGTATATTGCAGAAGATACCCAGTTTTGTTATTTGTTTCCTTTACCCCTTATTCAGTAGTTAAAAGATGAAAGCCAAACCCAGTTTCTTGATTTGAAAAGTTGCTGTGATTGTTAATCATTATTCTAGTATTTTTAAATTAGTTTATACCTGCAACTTTAATCTTTCTGAAGAGTGTCTAATTTCAGAAATATCTCCACTGATGTCATGGCATTTTACTTCTATATGAAGTAAAATGCTATTTGAGATAACAAGTCCATTTCACAAGACTGCCTGCTCTGTCTCTTACAAGCTTGCTTGTACTACATAACTCTATTAGGCTCTCCTTATGACTTTCTATTTATAACAATCTAAGTTTAGAAATATTTGATCACATATTAGCAGTGGTATAATGTGAGAAGCTATTTGTATTTCTGTATCAGCAGATTAGACATCAGCTATTTTCTCTCCTACATGGCACAGTAAGCTGCAGTGCTGCAGTACTTTGTCAGGAAGTGCTGATATCTTGGAGGAGATATATTGGGTGTACAACTGTAACTGCATCTAATGGAGAGATAACAGCACAGATTTAGACTGTTGTACAGTGCACTTTGTGCTGACAAACAGGTGTCCTTTCATTTTACAGCAGGACATATAAATTATTTTACAAGTTCCCTGCCTTATTAGAAGTACTATGCAGGTTTAAGAAGAATCACATAAAACATATAGTGATTTGTTGTATTTAGCATAACAGGTAAATGTGGTAGTATTTAAAGCTCACTGCTCTAAACAAAAGCTCTCAATCTATTGTCCAAATTCTTTACTCTTACAGTGTTATGGGAAGGGTATGGATGGCAAGATGTGACAGGAAGAAAGCTTTCCTTTTTGCATGTACAGCTATTGCTCTCATTAGGTTTCGATGTGGAATCACTGGGCTTTGTTTGGCTGAACACATCTGATATTTTCCCTCTCATTTGAATGGAGATATGGTCAGACTTCAGTGACTGCATACACTGCAGCAGAGGCAAAATAATTCAGTCTTCGATCTGCAGATTTCCGGAGGCAGCAAGGCAAGTAGAAACATTTTTTCTTTCCACTCTTGATCAGGCTTTTTATCAGCCATGTGGAACCACTTTTGTTTGCTCAGCCACAGTTAGACTGAGGTACATTTTAATAAGATCCATGTGTTAGAAGGATTTTTAAGCCAAATACTGGAGACTCTTCTCATTCCATGTTGAAGCACAATATAAATCCTGCACATATATATCTGCATATGCCTACATGTTTGCATGCAAACTTGTCTGTAGATATGCTTTCTTTTCCAGTTGTTTGGAGATTTTTTTTCCTTACAAACTTCAACACTTTAAAATTTCAGAAGTATTGTAGCTAAATACCATTGCAGTTTTTAACTGTCTTCCTAAAAGGACTGAAGTTAGATGCTTACTCTAAACTATTTGATACAGGTAGAATTAACAATTTTTCTGTCTGATGAGGAAATAATAAAGGACATTATTATCCTATTTAGGGGTGGATTGGGCACAGTAGTATTGTGGAAGTGTAACGGAATGGGTGTTTCAAATGTGAATGTGGCCTCAAAATATGACAAATTAATCCACTTTTCTGAATGTGTCCTAGGGAAAAAAGTCAAGATGTGGAAGTATTTTTCCATTTTTCTGCAGTTCAGACAACAAGATGAAATATGATAAAAACACAATACTAAAAAGAATTAAATATGCTTTTATACAGAGAAGAATCCTCTCAGTATTTTATTATTTCCAGGATTTTCCAGGACTGTTTCTATGTATAGAGGACCAGTTTTGTGGTGGTGTAACAGCCTCTCATTGGCATCAGCCCAGCAAAGGACAGTATAATGAAGAGAAGAATGAGGCCCATTGTTCTCAACAGGAAGAGAGTTTTTTGACTTATATGATCAGAATAACTGAGTGATTGCCTTGTTTCTTCTCTGCAAGAGAAGACACAGCTGGAGATAGAGGAGCACATTCACAGCATGTGGCTACCTCAGTGGTGAGGCTAACAACAGCTTTACTAACAGGACTGGCATAGACAATATCCCCAAATAAAGTCAGTTTCTGGGAAAATATTGCAAGTCAATCCATGGTGAGGAAGTTCATCATTGCTCACTGCATTACCACCAAATGTAAAAGCAGTAGCTTTGAAAACTATGCCAATCTATAATTTTTTTAACAAGGAACTATCTCATAGCTGAAAGAGGAATAAGTACAATGAATGGAAATGGAGACAATTTACTGCTGTAGATACAGAGCTAGTGAAATTGCTATTTGTCAAGAACTGACCTTTTCCTCTTCAGTGGATCTACTTCCATATTGACCTCTCTTAAAATCTAAGTAATTGTTGTCCACTCTGTTTTACCTTGGGATTAGAACTTATTTTACCTGACTTCTATGTATTTCAGCTACTGTTCACAGTCTGGCAAGTAAACAAATTTAGTTTTAGACTAGTTGACTCAGTTGTTTCACTAAAAGGAGTCAAAAGTAAGACATTTTCCTTGACTCTACTCTCCTTTTTTACTTACTGAAGAGTTTTCCTTGGTCACTTCTCTGGAAATGAGATCAGCAAACAAAATAGAATTTAATAGCATTTTTAAATTAAAGTTTGAAAAACAGAGAAGGCAAATGCTTCTTGAAAGGTGAAGGGAGTGGTGTTTTTCTTCTGTGGGACTGAAGTAACTTGATTTCTAGATAAATATAATTTTTGAAGATTTCATTCTTTCTACAGCTGTGAGCAGGACTGTACATTTATGTTGTGTGTTCCCTGGACTGATTCCTTCAATACAGGAGTTTCAAATGATACCTAATGCAGAGTAATGCAAAACCAACTGAATAGGGTCCTTAATATGCTTGAAAGCAGCCAATTTATGTCGACAATGGTAGTGAGCCTGTTTTGGCTGATATTTAAGAGGTGAAAATAAGGTCTTCACAAATATTTTGTTTGCAACAACATCTCTCCCTGCTCTGAACTTCCATGGTGACTGAAGTGCATTGCATTCTTGTTTTTGTCTAGTATAATACTTAGCAATCTCAAAGACCAGGATCTGAAGTTCAAGATCATCCTGTGATATGAGTCAGGAAACTTTGGGCAGCCCTCACTCCACTAAATTGAACTCTTAAAGGATATGAGGCTTTCAATTTTTACTTTCTCGGTCTTCCTACCATACCCTGCTTGTATCAAGAGATTCAGGGCTTCCTTTTCAATGCAGTGAATGCTTCAGACTATCCTTGGTTTTCTGAAATTAGATGATCTCATGGTCCCCAGTTTCCAGGGACCACCTAAGTTGTTGTTCAGAATCAGTCTCCAACAGTTCATTCTTCCCAAAGCAATTTTTACCCCCTGGAACCTCCCTTTATGTAGAGTTCAGAAAATGATCAGCCTTCAGTTTTAGCTGGAGCTTGCCATTCCCCACTCCCTCACCCCCAAATGTCAGTATTTCCTGTGGAAATCAATTTTTTTTTTTTCAACCAGGTTTTAACAAAGAATCTAGCTGCCACAAAACTTGGTCATCGTAAACTACGAGCCAAACTGTGGAAACTCTTCATGCCAGTGCTCAGAGTAACCCAAACCACAGTCATCCTGCCTAGAAATTAATCAAAACAGCAAAGACAACACTGAATATAATTTTCAGCTAGAGTTTTACCCGCGTCCTGGAAATGAAGCACACATTGGAACCAAATGTTGTTTAAATCAAATGAGTGATTATAGCAGGCAGTAAGACACGAGGCATGTTCACTCATTAGTGATCTGCTGGAATGTATTTGTGGCTTGGACATCCTCTTGACTCCTGAGAATCTTCATCCTGTTGCATTTCCCACTATCATTTCTTTTTCCTTTCTTGGCAGAAGAGCCACAGAGTTTAGGTAGCTATCTTTATATGGGTTAAACAGATTTTGTCTGGCCCAAATGCATAAAATGCTAAACCAGATTAATTATTATGAAGTTTGTCTGCTCTTCGTGACTGAGAAGAAGTGTATTAAATCACATTAAAAGGGTCTATTTTAGAATACTCTTTCTACTGTTTACTTGACAGGGGAAAAACCTGTCAGAAATAAACTCCACCCAATTACACTGAAAGCTGCTTTCTTTTGCATTTATTTTGTCACAGAATCACAGAATTTTTAGTGTTGGAAGAGATCTCTGGAGGTCCTCCAGCTCAGCTTCCGTGCCAAGTCTGGGTCACCTAAAGCAGGTCCCACAGGAATGGGTCCAAGTGGGTTTTGAATGTCTCCAGAGGGAGAGACTCCACACCCTCCCTTACATAAGGTGTTCTTGTTGGAAAATCCTGATGCTGTCTCCCATATTGTAGCTAATTTAAATTTACATTTCACAAAGAAAGATATTCTGTGTGATCAGCTAAGACAAAATCTCATTACTATGGTCTAGAATTTTCCTTAAAGAATGGCAGGCAGCCCCATGTCTTGCAGCAAGAATCTTACTGTAAACTAGGCAAGATTGGATATACTGCTTTCATATAATAATAGTTAAGCAAACTGGCAGTGGATATAGCACTAAATAGGAAGAGTTTTAAGGTCCTGCAGTTGGGAATGATAGCTCTTATTTGTGATTACCTCTTTGTAAACTTATGGAAAACTAGTTGCATTATCTCTTCATAATTTGAGAAGGATACTGGCCACTTGCGATGCATTAGAGAAGTTTCCTAAATTATCTATAGCTTTTTATTCTTTTCTGCATATTTGCATACATTCAGATCAGTTGAGAATTTGTTTTGGTGTTAAAAAGCTCCAAATCTCCACTCTGTCTCATAACATAAATTGGGTAGCCATTAAATGCTTTCATAAAAGGTGAATTAAAAAAAAAAAGATAAAATAAAATCTCAAAAATGTCCATGTTTAGATTTTTGTATTTAAAATTGTGAGGTGTTTTCCTTTAGAATTTCAAGAAAGAAATCGAGTCATCCAGCAATTCTGAGGTAACATTAATTCTTTTCACTGCAGATTGGAATAAATGTTGATGTGTAAAATAATTTATTATAAACATTTGCTTATGGAACAACCACTTTTTTGACATTCCTGTACTCAGAAGTATTCAAGAGCAATTGAGAAATGAGTCCAGTGAATATGTGGTGTTTGGCAGCTTAACACTCTTTTAGTAAAAGAAACTTTGCTGGTGTTATCTCACTTTCTCTATTTCTGTATAAATGAAACACAGAAGAGCTCTGCTGTTTGCCATGCATTTTCTCTAAATGACTCAAACATGGATTTCTGTTACCATAAATCCATATATATATATTTAGGAATACAATTCACACATAACTTCATTTTACCACTGTCCCAAATCCAATCCCAGAATTTAATATAAATAAGAGTTCATTGTGAGCTCTTTCAGAGATATCTTTTTTCATTTGTTTCTCATTAAAGCTAGCAGTGTAAATTCAACATTCATAAATTATGTAGCTTTTTTAAGAAGGTTTTACAGCAAAATTTATAAAGTAAAAGAGAATGTTTGACCTTGAAAAGACAAACTTTATTTTTCATCAAAATTTTAAAGATTATAGAACAGAGAACAGTCTGTCCATTTTGCCATCTGTACTCCCATGTGGGAAAAATTTTGAAACATCATAAAAGAAAAACATTGGGAAAGAGATAAACAGTTCTTAATATCTTCATGTCCATAGTGTTAATAGTTTAAAAAAAAAGCTGAAATTAAAAATTTTATTTCATTGTTTTAAATCTCAGTTTCAATTTTTGTAATTAAGAAAACCAACACAATTAGAATAATATTTTGTTTAAAAATTTAATGCTTTCAGAACAACTAACAGCTTTGGGGTTTCAGTTGTAATTTGACAAAGACAGTCTAGTAAGGTCTTTCAGTATCCTTATCTCTTGAGAAAAGGTGCAGGACATTTCATTACCTCTGATGTTCTCAACTACTGCATGCCCAGGAAAGGAAAATCAATACGGAATACACAACAACAGGAAACAAATGTATGTGTTAGTGCTGTGTTAGGTAGTGCAGTCTTGACTCTAAAAATCTTATTCAGGATGGACATCACATTCTTCGAACATTCTTGGAGATCTCTGGTGTCTTTTTGGCCCTCCAGATCCAGATGAATCAAGGAAACTTTATTAATCATCCACCAAAGAAGTGTCCCCCTCAGGTCCTAAGGGTTGTAGGAAAAATACAGTCAAAGTGTGTACTTGAAAAATTATTCTGTGTCTCTTTGTCAGCAATTCTTGTCAATGCTAGTACTGTGGTGAAGAGTCCTTTATCATCAGTTGCCTCAACATTTTCTGAATCTATTTCTTTGTGAATTGAACTTGTGGGATGAAACTGGCTCAGTGTGTTGGGGTTTTTTCATCAACTTGCACAGTAGTTCCCATTTCATGTATTTGAATGCACTTTAGAAGACCACTGCCCTCATTAAATACTTAAACAGGATTCATATTTCTTATGGCAAGAGTTGCACTGGTAACAACAAATCCTGCCTAGCTCAAATGGTGCCCAGCTGGGTTTGCTGTTAACATTACTCTCTCTTTGCCTCTTGGCGTGGCTGACCTTGGCTTTGGCTGTTGTTGGCACAGTCATTTATCAGGAACTTGTTGTAGGTGGAATGAGCAGGCTTACTTACAAGAGTGTTAAAAATTAACTTAATAAAATACAGTTTTAGTGGAGAAAAAAAATAATAGTTTATAGTTGCAGCAAATATCTCTTACTCATACTAAGCTGTGAACATTTTTATCTTTTATATTCAGTATTTGAAAAGGAAATTCAGTATGCTAGGTAATAACAGTGGCTGATACTAATCATTATAGCAATGCCACAAAACTTCATTGAAGTACTTTTGTCTTGACCAGTTGTCAGACTTGCTTTTCATATTGGATGAATGAAAAAAGCAGTACTTAAAAAAAGAAAGGACTAAAATTACAAATGGAAGCCTGACAGCAAGGTACAAACCTACATAAAAAACGTTCTTACACTTCTGAGAGGGCACAGCATTAGACTTTCATGTTTTAACATTTTGATGTGAATTGTTGCTGAGTCAAGTGATTATTCAAAATTTGGGACAGGGCCAGCTGCAGCCAGGATGAGAAACTGGTGATAGATACTCTCCAGTTAATTTGCAAAAGCCATACAAAATTCCATTTCCCATATAACAAGATTCCAAAGGCAGATAGTTTATTTGCTCACATAAGTGAGCAAATAAGTCCCTTTAACAGAACCAGAGAAATGCATATCCATATCTGCCTTTTGGTTTTCCTTACAGCTATGCTCCCAACCCTTAATTAGGTGGTCTATTTGGCATTCTGCTCCTCTTCTCCCGCTTTCTTCATCTTTCATCTCTTCACATAAACATGTAAAACCCCATTAAAACTATAAAAAGGCTATAAAGCTGTTCCGTTCAGATAGAAATTGTACAAGCCTTCTTTTTTTCACACTGCATAGCAATATATTTTAATGTTTGGGATATGTGTCTAGGACAAATTGAAGAACTCCTAATTCTTTTTTCTTGCTACTCATTACATTCATCAAACTTTCTGTGATTTGATATCAAGCATAGCAGATGTGCCATGTGGTTCTCCTTAGCTGGCTATATGCAAACATAAATGCACACTGCTTCTGAGTGTTCATGGGGTGGGCTGGGTAGAGAAGTACTTGTCACTCACCATAAGCAGCAGTTAAACTGAAGTAGAAATACTTTATCTAAACCTGGGATCAGGACAAAATATCAAAATTTGTGATCAGGACAGTAGCTCTCTCTCTTTCATCCAATGCACAAATACACTTATTTCCCTCTTTTCAGTGCTGTATCTTTACCTCTAATGTGATGAATTTGGTGTTAACTCAGCTGAACTGGTTTATCAGTTGGAAAAAAATCCTTACTCAGCAGATGCTTCTTCTGGTTTTGATTTGCGAATCTACTGTTAGCTTGAAAAGAGACAAAGAAATTGAGGAAATAAGCTTCTTGGGGAAAAGCATCTAGCTTGGACAACATCTTGCTGTTTTGAAAAGATAATCTAAGAGGTTATGACTTTGCACCAGGATAAGAGACAGCCATTTTTGTTTTGGGACCTAGAAAAGCCTGTGTGGGTTAGCTGAGGACTTAAAATAGCTTTATTCTGACTGAGATGATGATTTAATTTGATGCTTTCTTAAAAACCCAAAATAATTCATCAAAAGCCCTTCATAAGATTTTATAACCATCACTGGATGTGATTATATACCCATAGAAGAAATATATTCAATCTGTTGGCTTACAGTGTCCAGTTCTGATCTAAAGGAGCTGGAGTTCAAGCCAATCAGTGATGCTGTTTCCTCCTTGTCAAAAGTAAACTCTTTACTTTTACATCTGCACACATCTAAGTTTTACCTCAATCCAGAATGCATAACTTTCCAACTTAAATGCCTTCCTTTGTGGCAGTGTAATTTTTAGCCTTTGATTTATAATGTTTATATCTTTCTATATAGGCACACACATGTTGACCGCAATTGTATGTGCATTTGTATGTATATTTAAACATGCATTTTATAAAAGCACACAGCACAGAGAAGACTTTAATTATCAGTATCCACTTCTAGAACCTAAATTAAGCTGAAAATGAAAGAAAGTGAAAATGAAAGAAAGTAGGCATTACCCTGTTTCACTGGTAGTTCAGATTCACATTTCACCAGAATCTCTGTGTAGGGTCATTATCATTGATCCCATTATAATTTACAAGTTATTTGGATCCCTTTGAGGCCATCAAATCCAAACTCCTACTCAGAGAAAGTCCATGAGATCACTGACAAAGTAGTAAAAGGAAAAAATGTTCCAAGGCTTGAAATTGATGTTATTCTTTAAAATTCTGAGCTGTGTTCTCCCAATAGAAACTGCTACCACAGGAACTGTTCTTTTAACAGGAATTAAAACTTAATCTCTTTAGCATTGTAAATCACAAAATAAAAAGGCCAGTGACCAATGTAAACACTTCAGTCAGATTATTCTAATCAAGAAATGCTTATTGCTGTTTTATTACAAGCTACATTAAAAAATTCATATTAATAATAGCAACTCTAGGGCACATTTCAAAACTTTAATTTATTCAACTACATCAAAGGAAAAAACAATTTTGGCTTTAAATTTATCTTGTTTGGCACATAATAATGGAAGGATGCATGAGATATTAACAGCAGAATTAAGAAATCAAGGGATAAAATATTCAGAATAAATTGCTCTGCTGCAGCTTGCTATTTATCTCTTTCTAGAACAATCCTGCTTATTTTTGTAGTGGTGGAGAAAACAGCTTTGGAAATAAAAGCCATCAGCTCAGCCAGAAGTTTCTGCACACACAGACCATGTTTAGCTGCAGTGTTACCTATGCCTTCATGCTGCTGCTATCTTGATTACTTATGCTGTTTTCAAAGGGCACATCTGTTTTCAGGTGCCAAACAAAGTAACATTTCAGATCATTCTAAGAAAAAAAATATTAAGAAAAGCTAATGCTCTTATTTTTTGCCTTCTTGTTGGGCTCTTGGCACTCATCTGTTCAGGTCTTTTGCACTCTGTTCTCTTCAGCCCTCCACTCTGTCTTTGAAGACAGGAATCTGTGTAGGATGCAGGAAAAACCCACTGAATGATTTTATTCATTATGAGAACACTACTATACATCTGATGAACATATGGACCTCAGTGGTTTGAGGACAGGGTTGGATTTTTGGATGATATCTTATTTGCTTACTTCAGTTCTTCCTTTCAAGATTCTTTGAAGAGAAGTGATCTTTAAAAAAACAC
>WBNO01031589.1:0-71766 GCA_013400575.1 Peucedramus taeniatus | reverse complement strand
TTTTTTTTTTTTTTTCCAAACTGGATATTCATACTAGCAATCACCAATTATCTTTCTCAAAGAGAGCTTGAAGCAAGGACCTAATGTAAAAATCGATTTTTAATTTTTTTCCCTAGTTCTCCCTTCATGACTTTTGGATCACAAAACCAGAAATGTCAAAGTGCTGTAATATACTTCAGGAGTTGTCCTACAGTTTTTTATGTAGAATGTGATGCATTTTTTATTCTCTTTAATCAGTTAAAAATCTGCCTTTTTCCAGGACAGATAAAATCCTGAAAGATATTCTTATGAAAGAAACGTGAGCTGCTTAGCCAAACGTAATTTTTTGCCCTTCATAACTACTCAAAGCAAAAATCATTAGCCCAGTGCATCCTTCCTAAACCTGCAAATAAAGAAAATATTCAGTGTAAAACCTCCTTCTGAAAGGTGCAATGTGGGGGATGGAGACTTGAAGCTATCTATATTCTTTGTTAGTGCAGCATGTTGCATTTTCTCTCACAGGATTTTCAGAAACCTGCAGGGAGTGTCCAGAGTTTAGTTCAGGGTAAGGAGGAAAGACAGAGAAGAACTGAGAGAGAAATGAGCTAGATGTGCTCAAACAGAAGGAAAGATCATGTCTTCCTCATATCTCTCCATAATTGCACATGGCAGGAGAAAGGTCTTGGACACTAATTTGGTTTCCATTTCTGTAGAATAAAGGTTGCAAAGAAGCTGTATTTATCTCCCTAAAGCCCTGGGAGACTGACCAGTCTGTAATCACATAGGAAGCCTGTGGCAAAACATAATTTGAACTTGTGCCTTCTGGCTGCTAGTTCAGCCATTGAGTTCTGCAATTTTTCTTTTTCTGTGGGGCTGTATGGGAGTGAGGCAGAGGGATCAGTTAATGGTATGGACTGTAAAGGGACAGACAGAGTCAGTTTGGAGACAAACATGCCTGAATCAGCTTTGCATTAGAGAAAGTCTCAGATTTACTATAACTTCAGAATGCTGGAGTAATCCTTCTCCACAGTAGACCAACAGTGAATTTGAAGCTAGCTCCTTCACAAAGATATTCTAAGCTAACATATTTAGAGTGTGCTTTGTGAAACTCCCAGTGTTTTGTTCCCTCCAGGACCAGTGTATGGTCTTCAGTTGTTTTTGTTTAAGTTAACAACTGGAAGAAACGCCCTTCCTCTGAGATCATTGATGGCATGCAAACTTTGCCATAATGTTCTAACTTTCCCCTTCAGAGCAGTATTTACTGTGCCAGCAGTCAAGCTGAGTATGGTAATTTCATTATAACTTTATCAAACATGAATCGTCACAATCCAAACATGAAAAGGGTCTTGTTATACTTTTTAAAAGATACCTGTTCTAGATAATCACAATCAGATTCGTAGAGAATAAAAAATTTACAAAGAAATCTTTTGGTTTGGTTTTCACACTAGAAAAAACGTCCTTCCTTTGAAATCTCAAGCATGAGCAGTCAATAAAGGCTTTGTTAAAAGTCTCTTATTTATAGTGGCTAGAACTTTTTTATTACATCAATAATGTCATACATTATCATGACATTTATCAATCATTTAACCTAGGTAAACTGATTATGTCTGATGTAATTCCACAGAGATACATCTGGTGTGTGCTTTTTTGTGCTATTTCTAGCATGCATGAGGTTTAGAACTATGTTAATTAGAGGTAGGAAAGCTTTTTTCTACTAATTAGCCCACTATTATTTTGAAACCGTGAACTGTATTCTCATTGCACAACTTCCTGAGGAGGCTCTATTGTTTAGAAGAAAAAGTTACAGAAAACGACTTATGAATCAAATTTCTTATATTTAACATGACATATGGCACATACTCATATTGCTTTCTCAGTTTCAGCAAAAAATATCCAGATTTTTCACTTGTCTGCTACTTAATGTCCCATGAAATTTTAGAGTGAAATGGCAAACACAGAGCGCACTCCTGAATTTTCTAAAATAATGCAAAGTCGTTAATATCTGATGCAGCAAATATTCCTTCAGGTGAGTTACTATCTGTGAAGTTCAGTTTATAAATAAAGTGATGTTAGACTCAGAAGACATTACTATTCTTTTACTTTTCCTGATGTTCAGCTCGCATTACCAATCTGATCCAATCACATAGATTCATGGAATAATTTAAGCCAGAAGAGACCTCTGGAGGTCATCTGGTCTAGCACCCTGCTTAAAACAGGCCCAGCTTGAAGCTGGGTTCAGGTATTTCTCATGATCATATTCAGTCAAGTTTGGAATCACTACAGTTGGAGAACATGAACCTTTTCCAAGTAACCTGTTCCAGAATTTGATTGCTTTCATGATAGGAACAAAATTCCCAGGAAGGAGTGGTTAAAGATTCAGAACACAAATAAAAACTGTCATGATACAGTATCAGTTCTTTTGGAGAGGGAAAGAGTCTGAAACAGACTCTGCAAGTGGAATTATGACTTGGTTTTTCGCAGTTATTTCATTCTGCCACTGGGTACTAAGTAAAAGTAGAAAGTTCAGTTTTCATGGGGTAGCTATTCAAAACGTGACCTACACATGCTTGAAACACCATCCCAGAACTTTCCTCTCCAGCACACACAAAAATCCCCAAAAACCACATTTTATAAATGCTTGGAATAAGAAAACTGCTCCATCCTCTGAATTCCAAGTGTGAAAATGTGGTCTTTGATCAGCAAAGCAGCTCCAGGTTTAGAAGAGCTAAAAGTTGGAGCTTGACAGTAGCTGAGACTCTCTGAGATGGAGAGTTCAGATGAGACCCCCTTTATTCCCACATCTGTATATTTTTATTGCTGCTTTAGGTACTGAGTTTCTGTTTTATTTACCTGGGGCTATTCCCATTCCCATTCTGCCTTGTGAAGACTACAGACATCAAAATAAGGCTTCTTTTTGTTTGCTCCTGTGCTATTGCTGTCATCCCTGATGCCTTGCAGGAACTGATTGCAGTACCATGTCCCTGCCCATGTGGAGTTAGTCAGCTGTTTGGGGCACTTTTTCTCCTTTCCTGTGGAAGACAATACAATCCAGCAGGATTTTATATATTTTGTGCTGACTAATCACATATATTAATAATATACTCATACCCAATCTGGCTTTTTCTGAGAGACTATTTGCAGAGAGGTAAAAGTTTCTAGCCTTAGGCATGTAGATCAATTTTGTAGTGACAATTTAAGATTATTTTTTCCATCTGTTCTACAAAGTAATGCCTGGTAGTCAGAGGAAGGAGTAGACACTCAGGGAAGACATAATTTATCCTTCTCGCATCCCAGAAGAGCTCACCAGGAAAGACCCCACAGTCCATCTTGAATTTGTAGAATTTCCTTGCCATCCATAGCTGCTTTCTTGACACTCTGATTGTATTTACTGAGGGTGGATAACAGCCTCAAGTTAGCATGCACTCATTTTTTATTGTTTTACAGTGCTCCCTACATTTATCTAATCCCTTAGGCTATAAATTAATGAGTTGAACCCTATTTACCTATCTGTACTAATAATGATGCTTTACATTAAAATGAACATACTAATTATTATCTTTAGCCACAGTAGAGTTATAAAGAACAACATTAGAGTGTCTTTAAGGATGAAGACCATCTTCTGTTTAAAATGAAAGCGGAAGCTGTAAGAAAATACAGAAAGGGAAAGAGACTTCTCTTATTTGAATCAGGAAAGGACAGGGTTAATATTTTGCCTTTCAGGTACTAAATGTGCTCCTTGAGTACTTCCTCTGATGACCTAAACATGGCCTACAATAGTCCTCATAGTTTCCTATCTTAAATAACTAGCAGCTTGATTGTGATTTTATCTTCTTTTTACTGAGACAGTTATATGAGAGTGCTGACCTTCAGCTAACTGCCTGTTTCCTCTGCACAGGGTACACAGGACGTGAGAACTTGGTTCAATCAGGCATGTTGAGCCTCAAGTAAGCAGAGCCCCTGATCACCACAAGCGATAGAATTGTTTTAGTTCACATGTTACGGTATCTTTGTGGTCTGCTTGTTACAACAGGGGAGTCCCTGACTCATTTCTACCTTCACAGTGTACATACAATGACTGATAGAGGAAAAATATCACCATACTTGCCAGTGAGGCCAGAAACAACCACAATTGTAGCAGCTCTTCAGCATCTCAGGCTGTATTGTTATTTAGCTGTTTAAAAAAATTAGTACACAAACTGAACAGTTTGCAGACAATGCAGTCAATGTCTTGATGTCCAAGGGAGAAGCAGCAACAAGTGATATTCCTCGGTGGTTGGTACATGGAACAGTGGTGTTTACCACCTTTTTCAGTAGATTGAGTGATGAGAAGCTGAATATGACCTGGCAGTGTGCACTTGCAGCCCAAAAATCAATTGTATCCTGGGCTGCATCAAAAGCAGCATGGGCAAGTCAAGATTCTGCCCCTCTGCTCTGCTCTGGTGAGACCCCACCTGGGTCTCACCAGAGCTGCATTCAGCTCTGGGGCCCCAATATAAGAAGGTCATGGACCTGTTGAAGAGACACCAGAGGAGGCCATGAGGATTATCAGAGGCCTGGAGCATCTTTGCTATGAAGACAGGCTGAGAGATTTGGGGTTGTTCAGCCAGGAGGAAAGAAGGCATTGGGGAGACCTTATAACACTTTCCAGTACCTAAAGGGGCTACAAGAGAAAAAGAGAGGGACTCTTTACAAGGACATGCTGTGATAGGAGAAGGGAGAATGTGTTTAAACTGGAAGAAAGCATGTTTAGATTTATATTGGACAGAAATTTTTTACTGGAAGGGTGATGAGGCACTGGAACAAGTTGCCCAGAGAAGCTGTGGATGCCCCATCCCTGGAAGTGTTCAAGGCTGGGTTGGATGTGGCCCTGAGTAGCCTCGTCTTGTGGAAGATGTCCCAGTCCATGTCAGGGGTATTGTAACTGAATGAATGTAATGGGTCCTCCAACCTAAGCTATTCTATGATTTTATTATTTCCTTCAGGAGAAGGAGGGATTAAAACCTACAAAGGGAAATTATTCTCCAGATGAGGATTAACCAGGAGTTTCTGTACAGGATGAAATGAGCATAGGGATAGGGATTTTTAAATCCTAATATACACATAACTGAGCCAGCATAAGGCAAGTAATGTTGTAGACAAGGGTTTGGATGAACTGTGAACTCAAGACTCAACTCCATCAAGCAGACAGAGGTTTACATCCACAACAGATCTTTAGGCTCTTATGGCTTGCATTTTGGAATATCTAATTTTACCCAAAGATTGTGCAGAGGCACAGGTCCGTAAGCCAGAATAAGAGATGCCACCAGAGAGATGCCTAAAAGTTGACTAATACAGTGCTTGAAATTTCACTGCTTACTTTAGCTGTGTATGTGATCTGCAAGACCCTCTATACCTGTCTGGCTGNTATATATATGCACTAATTTATTGATTCTGTCATTATGGCATAAATCAGTCTGTCAGACTAAGGTAGAATGGTCATTCCTTCCTGAATGATAAATTTTGCTTTCACTGGCTCCCTGATATTTTTTGATTACAGTGAAACATTCCTCAAAGGTGTTAAACATGATATTCCAAAGCTTTTTAGTGTGTCATAAAATGAAGTTTGACATATTTTGTGGATTGTGTACCGTGAAGGGTAAGAAGGGATTAATTTTCTCTAATCATATTGCCCCATCTTATAGCAATGCAGACAGGCAGATACTATAGTAACTCCAACCACCTCTGTCTACTCTGTCCTACAGGACTTAATAGATCAATATGAAAAAAGAAACTCATAAATGCTCTGAAGAAGAAATTTTGAATGGAAGGAAAAGGACAAATATTACACAAGTCACTGTATACATCACCTCATACAGCTTTAATATTGGTGTTAATGGTAAAAACTGCTTAATTTATAGGGGTTAGCTGAAAAATTAACTGACATCTCTACTCTGAACTTCTTGAAAGCAAAATGTGCCAGGGCCACCATGCGTTAATATTATTTAGTTGCTGGAGAAAGGCAATCACAGTGTTTCATTGTTATCTTGCTCCTTGTCTCATTCTATTCCTAGTTCCTCAGGCTAATAGCATTCCTCAGTAGCAGCAGATACTAATGTCTTTCAATATCAGATGTTAGTAGTAAAATGTGATTTCACCTAAAGTATTTTCCCTGGACTGGGTTTTCCATTTTCTACCACTTCACTGACACAGGAGAAGCTGATGAGCCTTACCTTACAGAGTTCACAACTTAAATCATGTTGGTTAATTTTAATTTGTCTGTTCAGACTCATAATCAATGAAGAAGAAGTGAGCAGACAGGTCTACTTCCAGAGAGCAATGATCCCATTCACAACCTCAGTCAGGGTCTGGAAATGACCATCTCTTCTGACACTGCAGAAACCCAGAGTGATTAGATCTCTTCCTTATGTTACTAACTAAAGGATTGTACTGGGAAGTAATGAATACTTAAGCCTTTTCAATAAGTGCTAGACAGTTCTCAGTAAAGGAGATTATTTGTAAGGTCTTTGAGGAAGTAGCAATAAAACCATATTATAAATGTTCAAAAGCATTTTTGTGCACTGTTCATAATCATTGATCATATGGTATCAGCCCATTGCAGGAAGTTGGGGTTTTTTTGATTATCTCATTGTTAATTCAGTTTGTGCCCTGTCAGATCAGTAAATGGCTAATACATATTTCTGTTTCTCTCAATCAAGTCTTCCAGAATTTTATTGTGCATTACATAAATGTTGTTGCTCTGAGAACTGGGATATACTAACAACTTCACAAGCTAATGCCAAATGCTTCAGTGAGTATTCATGGGAGAACTACATTAGCTAGTACAACAGAACTGGCTGTCAGTTAAAAGCCTATTTTAGCCTCCTTCAGAACAACATGAGATCAGCTGTAGCTAAACTGTGCCTTTTAAGCTTTCCTTAACCACAGTGGCTCATCTTAATTACTGTACAGTGTGTATCACACACTTTTGCAACAGCATCTTACCTTATATTTCCTTACAATGGCAAAAAGTGGCAACATAATAAATCATAATGTGTTAAGGGGAAATTATAGGATTCAAGTAGTATTTTCTTATCTTTCTAGGACTGATTTATCATTATCTAACTAGTTCATCTTTCATCTAGTTCATCTTTCATTTTTGAAAACTGTGGTTTAATTGTTTGATCATGATTTTTCCTATATTGCACAGGTTGTTGTGGTTTCCTTTTACCTCCACTTAGCTTTATCCAAAAGAAAACATGAAAGGAAAACAGTAATTTAACAGGGGAAAGAAGGAGTAAATATGAGAAACAAAACCAAGAGACTGATTTGATTAATTCACTTTGCTTGAGTATATCTGTAAACAAACACTGTTTCCTCATCCCCAGATTGTATACTGATAAACTCACCAGCATGTAGGCAGGGCTGCAATATCACTAGCATGGACTCAGATTAGTTATTGTATTATGTTTGTTCCTTTCATTTCTATATGCTATAGATTATATCCCCTTATTAGTTCAAACTCCTGGGAAGGTGGCAGGAGATTTCTTACCACGAGTAAAACATCTGTGTAAGATCTCCTGCAGAGCTCATGGGATTTCAGTTAGATCAGCTGGTAGCCAGTACAAAGTCAGCTCTGAATACCCACTGAGACAAATCCCACTATGGCGATATCCTGTCAAGAGTTTGAGGTGTGGATTGGTTTTATTTTGGAGAGTGGGGTTTTTCTTGCCTTTAGGACTACCCTTTGCTTTAAAGTCAGTATGGCATATTGTCTGTTCACAGTTTTCCCAGAAATTCATTTTAACACTGGGGAATGTATTATCACATACCTAATGTGATTAATGTGTATATGAAAATGAGCTTTCCCATAACTGAAGAAATATAAAACTAAGACTACCATGACCATTTTTGATTACAAAGACTACATTCCATCTTATTCTGGAAATAAATGTAATTTCTCAGTCAAATAAAAGTTGGTGTGTGCGTGCATCACATTTAACAAAGGTAATATGAAAATCACTTTGTCATGTCTATAGTGAACCATTGTTACTATATATTATGTCAAAATCAATATGTATGCTAAATATTTCAATACAGCTGTAAGTATCAACATTTTTCATATTCTATTGAAGAAATAGTATTTTTAAAATGCATGTGCCTGTCATTGAAAAAATAGATAGATATAGATAGATATACCTATAGATGATATAGGTATAGGTATAGGTATAGACATAGATATAGATAGATGATATAGATATAGATATATAGATATAGATAGATAGATATAGATATAGATAGATAGATATAGATATAGATAGATAGATATAGATATAGATAGATATATTAAAAACGTTGTTGGATTTTTTTCCAGCTAAGACTATTGCATTACTGTGTTAGGTGCTGCACACATTTAGACAGTGAAATAAACAATTTCTACAAAGTACCAGTAGAACACAGACAAAAGGAATACTTTCTTCCCTTGACCTTTCTGTTAAATAGTTTTACCAATATATTTGGATGGCAGCTAAAGAACATGGGCTAGATCTTCACAGCTGAAAAATTCACTCTAACTTCTAACTTCAGGATTCCTCTCACCCACTGAAGCCAAACCCAAAACACCCTTCTCAGAAGCAGGCTAAGCTAGCCAAAAATAGGCTACCCAGTAAGTGCCAAATAAAGAATTATTCTGCTCAGTGTTATGAATGAGTGTCCTCTTACATTGGACATCTAAACTTCATTGCTGAAAGAGGAGGAGAGACTGATCCCAGGATATTCACCAGTCTAGGGTCTAGATCCTTGCCTAGATGATGCAGAAAATCAGGATTTTAGATCAGGTCAGGTCAGGTCAGGAGCCCAAACTCACATCCTACCAGTTTGTTGAAATCAGCTTCTGGGATACAGCTACAGACAAATCTTCTCACCCCTCTGGGGAGTCACCACTTCCTCTGGCAGGTGGCTCCAGGGCTGTCCTCACCCCTTGTACAGTGAGATTGCTAGGATGAATCTGTCTAACCTCAATTTCCAGCTCTAAAGTTCCTGTTATTAATTTCTCTGCAGAGTAGTCCCTTTCCTTTGGATAATTCTGCCACACCTGAGCACCATACATGCACGTAATCAAGCTGTCCCTTCTCTCAGCCTTTTCTTTAAGTAGCTGAGAAGACTGATCGCTTTCTCTTGGGAAAAAAAAATAAAAATAAAAAAAAAAGAAAAACACTAATTGTGACTCTCTTTGAAAACTTCTTGAAGGTTCTATGGCTCCCAGACTTTTTCACATTAGTCATGGATACAGTATTCTGGTAAAAATCTTACCAGCTCTGCTGCAGAAAAAAGGTCACTTCCTAATTTAAAGATATCACCATTCATGCATACAAAAATTGCATTAGGCTTTTAGCTTCCACACAGTAGCTGAGAGCACATGCAGAGATGATTATCTGTGATAATGGTATACACTTAAGCTGGAGATCTTCTGTGATATGTTACACTAGTGTGTTTTCCTACCATTATTTCTGTTGGTTCCTTGCTTTTAAAAACCATTGTGCCTACACTGAGTTTGCTTCTATTCCTTACAAGTTCTGAATTCCCAATCAGATGAAAAAAATATATCATGTAGGGTTTAATATTTTGTATTATCTTAAATACACAGTCCAGTATTTCTGGTACAAGCCTGTTCTATGGGACTTTTTTCAGATTTTTCTTTCAGAATGTTAGTGGGGCCAGTATTTTCAGAGATAATTTTAGGTTACTTATGCACCAATGTGTGAATTAAGGAAAATTTGGTCTAATTCAAACCACCTCTACTAATTTAGAGGGATTTTAGATATAGGATGGAATAGACAGATTTTTCAGAACTCCAAGCACATCTGCAACAGGATATACACAAAATAGTGTATTACCTACTGAAATACCTCAGTTCACTTGGCAGACTTCACCCAAGGTTGTGCACAGTACGGTTGGTTATTATCATTCTGTAATTAATGAGGTAATTTTATTAGTATTAATTTTATCTGTAAGGCTTACTCAGGTTACTGGGACCTGATTTTCAAATGCATGAGAAAGGAGCTGTGTATACATTTAAACCTACTCATCTTTAGTAGATTTAATAAGAACATGATGTCTCCTTCAGCCTGTTAAGAAGTCCTTAAAAAACAATAATTGTGAAACCTTAACCCTGTGTGCTCTCCCTCTTTCTTCACCCTATTTATAAGAGAGAGAATATATCTAGCACAGTGTGGTATGGGTACTAGCTCTGTTTTAAACACACATTAGAGAAACCACCAGCTATTGCTGTTTGAAATGAACATAAAATCGCTTTGATTTTTGTAGAAAAAATGTTTCATTCTAGGCTTGAGGTGAGCAGTAAAGACATCTTTTCAAAATGTCTTCATTCTTCATAATGTCCTTTTGCAAAGCTCTATGTGGTAGCCTTGCATCTTCTATATACAGCAAAGTGTTTAGGTTAGTCAAAGTGCTTTGAGGTTATTCAAGGGCACAAAGTGTTTTGTGTGTAAGTATGGCAAATAACTGAATTAGTTCAATCTAATAAGTATTATCTAATTACAGTAACAACTGGTGCAAATTCTATATACCCTATCAGAAGCAGAATAATCACATTCTATACAGAGATCTTAATAATTTTAAACTATTTGAAAATGGGAAGTTGAACCATTTGCCACTGAACAAGGTGCTGAATTTTTTTATTTTTCAGCTTTATATGTCAAAACAAGATTTGGAACTCAACAAGTAATCCAGCATTTTGGATCATTAAAGCAAAATGGTTTACATATTCAGAAAATCCTATGGATAAAACTATAGTTCAAACATATCATGTGATACCAGTAATAAAGCTGTGTTTAGGCAATTTTAAATAGACAACATAAGCTAGAGAGTAATTATTGCCTCCTATTAAATTTCAGAAACCAACCCATGGAACCCTGATTTGGAAGGAGTTGGCCAACAACAGTTGAATGAGTTTCAGTTCTTAATAGCATCATGTTAACAGACAAAATCCTTGGCAAGTTTGGACTTGCTTTGGCAGAAAAAAATAGCATCACTCTAAATGCACAGACTTGACTGACAATGCTGAGTCCCAGCAAATTCTTTACCAGAATTAATACTGTTAAGTGACATGGTGCTGACTGATTAATGCTCTAGCGCTGTCTCCAATTGCACTACAGAGGTGAAGTTTCTGAAGAAGGACACATCAATACTCAAGAAAATGTGGTTATGTAAAGTTATTTTATAGAAACTTCATTTATAGAGGAACAGAATAGTTTGGGTTGGAAGGACCTTTGGAAAGTCATCTAGCCCAAACCCCTGTCAGATCTTCAAACAAACCAGATTACTCAGAGCCTGATCCAACCTGACCGTGAATGTGTTTGCAGTAAAGTGTTCAGCTGTTTTGGTGTGCAGTAGCCTTTAAGTGTCAAAACAAAGAGAAGGCTCATTTTGCATATACAGCTTTAAAAATTTATAATATATGTTTAAAAGCGTTCCATTTTCATATATAGGCACACTGAGGGATTGAGCTTTGCAACAGGTTGCAGAAGATGTTAAAACAGAGACTGGAACCCACATTGCCTGCCATAACCTGTTCACCAGTCCCTCTGCCATGAAAACTGCATTTCTGAATCCCAGAAGTGGAACTGAAGTTCATATTCCTGTTTCAATTGTATCAGTAGACTAGGAGTCAGATTTTTTTTTCATTTCCATCTTTTTAAAATTCTAAATGATAGCAAGCACTCATGAATTCAATCACTCTATTTTTACAGCACTATCACTATTGTATGCTGCCTCATTATACTATGGCTAAGTCTCCTGTGCACATTTCTCTTCCTTATTTTCAGTGCCACATGAGCTATACACATCCTAATGTTTTCTACCAGAAGTAGTTTTTCTCTACTTTTAATCATTAGAAGCAATTTTAGAAGTTGTCTGCTTTTTCTTTGTCTGTATTTGTTTTCCTATATCCACACAAATATAATTTAGCTTATAAATCCTTCAGGACTCCATGCTTATTTTAACCTTATTTATATTTAATAATAAGAATGGACTGATACCAGAAATAGCAAATTTAGACACACTGTCAGTAGAAGAATCCCTCCTTTCTTTTTTTGTTTACACTGTTTTGCTTTTTAAAAAAAAGTAGATTTCTATTTTTGTGGTTCTAGTATGCAAACTTGTAGGAGCTTTTGAAATCTTCTTTCAAACATAAAAAGGAAAATCTTCCATCAACACAAAAGGCAATGTGATACACAGTTCTGCTGTTCTGAATGTTCTTAAAAATATCAGGCAACATCCAGGTGCATTTCAGAGAGAGCCATCAAAACTAATATTAAGGAAACTTTCTGTCTGACCATTCGAGAGCCACTCTTGTCAGTCTCTCTCACACCACCTGAGCTGGGACCGAGGCCCCTTTGCAGCTGCATCCCCACACTCACACAGACAAGGTCCCCTCACCAGACTGACCCCACGTTTCCCATAGCAGAGTCTGAGACATTTGGATCCTTAAAATAACTTAATCTTGGTACAACAGCTGGAACAGGGACCCCAAACAAAGGAAACCTTGCACTTTCATGCTCCACAGTCCCAGCATGCCAAAGTTCAGAGTCCTCAGCTCCTGCTATGTCTCCAAGTGTCCAGGGCCATTGCCAAGCCACAGGTCCTTTTGTCCTTTTGCCCTTTGTTGTGCAAAGGGTCAGCAGCTCACAGCCTTTGGCATGGGGCTCCCACACCCCAGAGCTTAACCCACAGCTTGCACTGCAGCTGCTCATGGAGCTACCTGCACTGAATGTAGTCCTCTAGTATAAGTATAAAGAACCTTGTTGAACCCACAATCAAATTTTATTCTCGTATTTAAAAATCTGAATCTAACCTTGATGAGTTGTAAGAGTGCCCTGTGTCACAATGGGACAGGATCCATCTATTAGAACTGAACATACCATTCCTGTCCTTCCACTTTAAAGTCCTGACAATTCTCTTAACATTTCTATCCAAAATTTTTAGATCGTATGTGTAAAAACTTCCTCTGGAAGGGCAAGAAGTTCTCTAAGTACTATAGTTGTAACACAAATCTGAGAGAGATAGCTGAAGAATATACAAACTACCTATTTTTGTTTTAAATATTCCATGTCACATAAATGGACAATGGGTAGTGGTAACTAAAAGTCTTACAAAAAACTTATGACCTTGAAGAGGAAAGAGTTACATAACCATGAAATACACAAATCATTGCTATATCCCCTCCCCTTTTTTTTGCTTTAGTAATTCGAAGTTTCAGCTCAAACACTCTGCTCAGGTTTGTAACTGGCAGAACTATGCAATTCACAGGAAGAACATTTTGCCTGAATACCCAACCTCAGTCAGGTCCACCAGCATGATCTCACCAGTTTAGTCCTTTCACATTGTATAAATAAAAGTGGGAATGAAATGAAACTAACAGTAGAGTGAAGGCTAAATCTTGGTTTGAGCTTTTAGTCAGGCTGATGGTAAGTAGAGGGAATAGGGAAGGGCAGGGAAGATATTGGAAATAAGGCTATGGATATCATGCTCAAATGGCAGCAGAATGTGTATGTCTGGTGAAGTCAGGAGATCTGTTTTCCCTGCCACAATGCAGAAAAAAAAAATCAGTCTTCCACAAAATCACAGTCATGAGAGCAAGGTTATAATTTGATTCTTCAAAGAGACTTTTTGCTCACTCTTTACACAACCATGGAAAGAAGAATGTCAGTCTTATTTACACAAACCAGGATAAATATTTATGAAAGGTTTTGACCCTCAAGTTTCGTGACATAAAGCATGCTAAGCTAATCCCATGTTCAGAAAAGCTGACACCTTCCTCTGGAACATCTAGCACGGATCCTTGTTATTGCACAAGAGTGAATAACAATGACCATTGATCTGATTCATAACAAACATTTCTGTGGCTTCAGTGTATCATGTGAATGCAAAGCAAGAATGAGGTTCAGAGGTTTAAAAATGCTTTATTATAGCAGAAAGAGAGATAAAGTCTTTATTCTGAACACTGGAAATCAAGCCTGTTCAATGATCCAATTTTCCATTTTGCTTTTAAAACACATGTAGCTTTAAATTCAAGTATACATCACCATGTTTGCTGTTGCCAACTTAGCTGATGAGGAAATTTTGTGTGATTTCTGACAACATCCGAGTAGAATAACAATAATTTCAGAGCTGGGCTTGAAGCCTCCTTTTGAAATAAAATGCAGCAGAGGGCATTCTGCATGAGTTCTTCCCCTCCTCTCTTTGTGTGAAAGTATTCCTAAAAACAGCACAAATATTCACAAGAGATGACTACTATCAGCCACACTGGGCTTCAGCCAGAGGTCCTTTAGTAACAAAGTGACACTTGTGATTTCTTCCTCCTGTGCTAAAAAAGGTGTTACAAGTCCTGGATCTAGTCCTCAGAAAAAACAGTGGTAGCATCTGCTACTTGTTGAGTTATCGTGAGCCATTTCTTTACCTGTCTTTTTGAATGCATTTGCAATGAATTTCTGAACGGGAATTCCCTTAATACTGTAGTACAGTATGATTCTTTTCTAAGTTGAGACACTGCAAAAAATAATAAAAGGAGGCAATTCTTCCTTATGTGACATGGCTGGATTTTTTTTGTTTGCTCCTTTACAGTGTTCTTCACTCTGGTTCCTTATACTGTATCCTGAACTTATTTCAGTACAAAACTAACATGATATTTGCAGTGATCCAAGACAAATATTCATTGTTTCAATTACTTTGGTGCAGAAATAGTAAATAGAATAGTGAATAAGAACATCTGGAGCAGTTTTGGACCAAATTTCCAAATTACTGCATAATTTGACCTGTGTATAATAAACTTGCCTGTGTCCCTTATATTTCAAACAGGACTTATGCCAGATCTCTGTGAAGGTGAGACAATCCATCTTAACAGGGCTAACCCACTGGGAAATAAAGGATTACTTTAATCACTTTAGGTTATCAGGAGACTTTTATAATAAAAGATGCACTTTCCTGATTATACATCTTTGTCAGAAATACCAGGAGAGTGACTGAGTTTTGTGTGGCTTGCATATCTGCTTTAAGGCTGCTGTGACAGCAAAACTTGGCAGAATTAAATATGAATTTTTGCATGTGGTTTCTATAAATCCAACATTTTCCACTTTATAATCCAGAAAAGATGATTGAGCAGATGGTAATGCAAGCCACTGGATTTATGCAATTTTTTCTAAAACTGGGAGTTTTCACTCCCAAGAACAGCTTATATATGAGGGCCTGAAAAGGCTGAATACTAATTTTTTTGGCAGAGCACCATGCTCACATAACCTAGGTACACAAATAGTAGCTATAAATAAGCTGACTGTAGGAGGTACAGAAAACAAATTCTTTCTGTGTCAATGAATTATCTCTCCGTCAACTTCAGATATGCATATATATACATATTTGTGTGCAATATTTTAATCCATTTATAAAACAAAGAACTAATGCTTGTCTGCATTTATGTAATCTAAATAAAATATGTTAAGACCAAAAAAATCTAAGGAGCAGGATGCATGAAGCATGAGCAGGGACATAATAATGAATGCATTTTTATTTTAAGAATTCTTCTCAGGAGCTGTTGTAATCAGTGACTCAATGCATAACTTATTAATAATGCTTCATAAGACGCTCTTTCAGCAGGTTTTCAACTTTCCTACTGGGGCCCCATGTGAACTAAAAACAAAGCCCTGCATTTTATTATTGCTCTGTTATTCTTGCAAGATTTCCCTGAAGACTGAAGTCTCTCTGCTCTGCCTGGGAACCATGCGCAGACTAAGGAGGTCCCACAACATTTTCAGTGACTGTGCTTTCACTGTTACCAGATGATCCTTTTCGTCACAGGATTTTTTCCTGGGTATATGCCATGCTTATTCAAGATTTCCAGTCAAAAATACTGCATTAACCTCACCATAAGACCATGGAAGGATAATCCATCTCCTACAATCAGGCACAGCAGCATTGATGCTGGGCATGTGCTTGCGCTCAGGAACTTCTGTAGTCAGCAGGAAGTGAAAGGATCTTCCAGGAAGCAATTCTACCAATTTAAGGCCAGTGTGACCTTCCAGCAGTGCCTTTCAGTCGTGTTCTAACACAGAAAATCCTTGGATCATCAGGTGCCCCATCAGCACCTGTGTTTTAACACGTCTGTCACATGTTCTGTGGTGACAGTCTTGCTGTGGATGGACTTCTGTGCCCTATAAGAGTTAGCCAGCATTTGCATAGACACACTGGGCTGTGAAGAGAGTACTTAGGACCAGAATCCTAGACTGAAAAATCCTCCAGCAGGGATTGTCTTTATTTGCAGCTCATACAGAGCTGAGCACATTTTTTGGCTCTTTACACTGAGCAATAACTCTTAATAACAGCACTGTCTGCAGGCCAGAAATGCTCTGATTCATCTCAGCTTGTAATTCTGGAGTCTGTATTAATGTTTCTTCATCAGATTTTTTTCTGAATGGATTCTACATACTTTCATACCAATCAGGGTGTGATTTTAATTCTTTTTTTAATTGTGGTTTCCAACCTCCCCTACCCTTTATAAATGCTTTCTAAATTTCCCATTTCCTGCTTGATGCTGCAAAACCCCAATGCACTAAAATGCCCACTAGCCCTGGAATGCATCCTGGTAGTGTTGCTTGGCATAAATCCTGGCAGAGCACTCTCTGGACTGCAGCAGTCTCCTGAAGATTGTTGACAAATGCAAGAGCTTTGTGATTCACTTCTGCCATTCTCATGAATTTCCCTGAAGAATCATTAAGGATCTTGTATGGGTAGAGTATTATAACTTCACAATCACAGGCAGGTAATTTAAATAGAGGGCACAATTCTTTCCTTTGCCATCAAAAACATGTCTGTTGCCTATTACCTCTGAAAGTCCCCCCCTCCCCTTCAGCCTTTGCTCAGAGAGTCCACATTTCTGATCCATAGCAGATGGAAGAAAATTATTAAGCTTACACATAAGGACCAGATCCTGCAGTCCTAGCTCCTTTCTTTTTCTGGCAGATTTCCCATTGACTTCAGTGCCAGAGTAATAAACATAGAAGGACAGCTGGATCTGTAGCAAAGATATTATTGTCAGCTTCCTCTATATTTCTCAGAATATTTTTCACAGACTGATTACTGAGATGTAGGGAAGTGTATTTTCCCTACCCAATATCTTGTTTGTATTCACTACATCTAATGAGATTCCACTGTGTCAAATTAATGCATTTTAAATTTAACATTCAAATTGTAATTCATGATTTCTACATTGCAAAAGGTGCAACATCTACATTGCAAAAGGTACATCCAAAAGACTTGACATTGATCTGGAATAGGTCAATCCTCTTTCTTGGGGACTATGTGTGGGAGATTCTTTAACTATTTTGTCCTTCAAGATATTTTTTTGAATATCTGGGTAAAATGAACTTTGAGTGCAGTAAGCAGCATTGTGAATACCATGAAGCATATATAGATCACTTTGGGCACCCATTGGAATGTAGTTTACATTAAAGAATAGTTACAGTGAATCATTCCACATGGATTTGCCTGCTTTGTTTCCAGAGTTTAGTACACAATTCAAGTGAGTCACTATTTTAACATTGTATACCTTTCCTGTTTATAAGCAGTAGCAAGAACAATCTGGAAATTATTTCAGAAGGAATTTTCATTTCTGCAAATATTCCTCCCAGACTTTATCTTGTACAGCATTTACTCTCCTTACACTGCAGATGGTTTGGGGAATTGGCTTTTCTTTTGCATTTCATTCTAGACCCTTGGGGACAGAACTCTTGTTAAATTTCTGCATGTAAATAAGGAATGACAACATATCCATAAGCAAATGTGCATTTGCTATGTATAAATCACCAAAATTCCAATAAAATCAGAAGAGGGATGATCCCATGGTTAGGTTATTTGGGCAGAGCCTTTTCTGTTTGTGTGTTTCCTGCATGAGTTTGAAAATGTAAACTTTGACCTCCCTCTCTTTTACTTACTTAATTGAAGTATCTAATTGTTTAGGCTCTTTGTGATCAATGGAGAAAAAAAGGCACCTCCAATGTGCCTGCCCATTATCTGTACTCACCCTTGAGATAGGATGGGCTTAAACAGGACTCAGCTGTTTCATTTGAATAGGTGTCTAACAGATTTTGTAAGCCTGGTCATTATTTTCTGTGTCCCTTCTTCAGTTTTAAAATGGATATAATTTTAAAACTCTCCCAAGATTATCTTGGTACTGACACCTAAAGAAATTATTAAAAATCTATCAGTGAACTGAAACCAATAAAGTGTGGGAAGACCAGTCACCAGCTTCTTAACACAGCTCTGAAGACTGGTAAAACACAGGATTTCAACATAGACATAGCAATGGCAAGAATTTAGCACCCACATTTTGAGAGAATGGAAAGATCTAGCAAAATAAAATGCACTGTGACCAGTCTGGGCCTAACTGTTGTAGATTGGATGTAAATTAAATACTTAAGTTTGACTGAGGTCCAAGCATTTCTCAAAGAGGCAAAATAAGAGGATTAGGTCACTGTAACAGTCTCAGTGCTCTTGTGTGTATCACCCCAGACTTCTTCACAAGTACATAATTTTTATTCTCCTCTAAAGCCAAAGCTTCCCTCACAGTTTTTGTTTGTTTGTTTTTTTTTCTTTTTTATGTTTTTTTTTTTTCTTATTTTTTGTAAAATCATGAAGCTGATTTCACAATCAGAAGTACATGGAGTCTTTCCACGTGCTCATGGTGTTATTCAATGTTATGATTCACCACTTGTGTGTAGTTTCGTGTGTACTTATGGTTTCCACCACAGTGTGTGCAGATGCACTCACTGGTCTGCAGTTCTCCAAATTACAGCCCCCTGAAATCCAGAAGAATTTCATACCCTATAGCATAGAAATGCTTGTGAGATACAGAGATAAGAGGGAACAACAAAACAGAAGTTGGATTAATATCAGCCTAAATAGGAACAATCAGCCAGCAGGTAAATAGTGAGTAGGTAAAAGAAATTTAGCAAAGATAGCTAAGTTGTAATAAAACAGTGAGATGAAACTAACTAAAAGATAATCTAAGTTGCAAACCTGGGAATTTTCCTGATAGTGGGCTTTGTTACACTAGAAATAATCTGGAGGAGACAGTGGAAACATTATCAGATAAATCAATTTGGAAAAAAATGAAAAAGTTTTGAGTACAGGGAGAAATCTTCCACTAGAAATGAACAAGTGGGTTTATCTTCTTTCTTCACTGCGCAACTGACAGATATCTGAGAGTAGGAAAAAACATACATTTTGAGGGGAAGATACAGGTTTCATTCCCAGGCTTTCTACAGATTTTCTGTGAGAACTTGACTAAATCGCTGAAGTTCTCATTTAGAGCTGACTGGGAAACAAATTTCACTACTATGTAGAATGTCAAGGTTCAGGGAGGAAAAAAAAGAAAAAGTTGTCCTTAACTAGGATGAACTTTGGCATATTGCACCGCAATGAAATTCTGTGGGAATAAGAAAGGCAGTGACCTCCCATTCCCTTGCTACTGCTCAGCTCCCTGACTGTTCACGTGGCAACCAGCTGGAGTCAGGGCTCTGAGGCATCCTTCCAGCAGGTGCAGTTGTGCTTATGTTTCCTCTATGGAAATCTGGTTAAAGCACAAATAAAAACACATACCCCCAGGGTTAGCTGCTCTGCCTAGGCTCTGCTTGCTCTGCAACAGCTCCTCTGACTTTCCAGTATATTTGGCTGGCACAGAACAAGCTCTTCCCAATTACTGCCTCCGGCAGGGCCACTTCAGTGAAGACTGAAGTCTGGTTTGGGCTTTGTTGGCTGCTGAGAGAGGAGAGAGAGCCTTTACATTTGCAGCTTTGCTCCTTTCTGACTTTGTGCCACTGGGAAATCTGTATCCACAGCAGCTGCCAGGATAAGGGTAACTGCAGTGTTGGAACTGTCTCCCTGAGCTCCTTTGTGGAAAAACGTTGAGTTGTCATATAGAAAGCCCACGCCATGATCTGGTAATGAAGATCCAACACTTTTCCCCATTACTTGCGCTCTCACAGTTGCTGGGTTTCGCTGCCTTACGGGCAATCTGTGAAATGAATGCTTCTTGCAGCGTGCAGTCACTTGCACAACAAACAGACACTAAACATTTCGCTGCCTCAGGCAACCAGCGTTTGACTGATACGTGTGAACTGGCTCTGGCTGCTTCTGCCTCCATTTGCTGTTCCAGGCTCTTCAGGTTCCCTGTTCTCTGCTCTGTTGGCTGTCTGAGATGTCTCTCAGACAGTCCAGGATGAAGCAGGTGTGAGAAAGAGGAACAAAGAAACTGATAGTTCTTAGAACTAGATTAACTCTCCAGCCTCCTGCTAGACAATGGCATTTTTGGACATACAATCTGCTTTCACTGGTCTGTGCTCATTTGCAGGCAACCCACAATGGGAGCACCACTAACAGAATGTGCCTCTGTAACAGAGTTTATTTTACAGCCTGGAAATGGCACATATCTGTTCAGCTGTCAATACTAAGTCCAATGACTTCTTTGGCTTAACATAGCTATATTGTAATACTGAAAATTTTCTTTAAGATGATCAGCTGGAAATGAGTAAGATGTGAAGAGATCCACAGTTAGCTGTATAATGTAACCTCCTGTTTACTACCCATAAGATTTTAATAACAGTTGTACCCAGAATTCTCATGCTCAAGGAGGTGATTTTACACCATGGGATGTGTTCCAACGATGTAAGAGATAGTCTTGGTGTCCATCTAAGTAGGTAGGAAGAAGAATGGAAGAAGTGTTTGCTGATATAAAGGTGAGTCACAACACAGTGAGTGACAACATACTTGACATGGGAAGCAGTTAAATCGTATGTCAGTGCCTTTACACCAAGTCTTTCTCCTGCTCCAGTCTCATTCTAGTGTTTCATTCAGCTGTGTTCAAGCAGGATTTATACATGCATAATATATTAAACTTCCAGCAATAAAGGTGACCTGTAAGAGGATTTTTAATACACTGCTGTAGTGAGCTATGTGTGTAAATTAACCCCAAAATTAAACCTGTAAATTACCCAAGGCTTTCACCTTCCAGTTTTTCTGCTACTTGGCAAAGAAGCTTTTAGAATTATCTACTAATTTTTTGACTGCAGATAATTCTGATAAAAAGAAGCAAATATGAGGAGATGACTGAACATACACATTAAAAATTTTCATCTGCTGCCCTGAAATCTCATATATGAGCCTGTTTTTTCTTGAGGAATCACAGTATCACTAGTCAGTTATTGCAAGGGGCTCCAAGCCAGTCTTGTTTCAGCAGTGGCAGCAGATGCTTGATTCCTTGGGTATAAAATGTGTCTTCAACCACTGCTAGAGTTAAGATCTCTGTATAACAAAGCACACCTGTCTTCAGCATCTGCAGAAACACACTGCAAGAGCAAACATCAAGGAACACTTGCATATGCCTTGAATGTGTCCCATGCAACTCCAGGGCTATTACTGTGATGAACCAAAAGCAGAACTTGGTGCACTTGCCACAACATAATAAAGGTCACTTCCATGTAGTAAGAAGGATTGCTTTTTCTCTGAGTCAGTGTATCTCACCAGCATGCATGGCAAATGGGGTGTGCAGAGTTAAACAGAATTCTCCTTTCAGACCACTGAATAGCAACAGTGTCAATGTACTGTGCCAAACATACCTTCAGAGTTTCTGTAAGGGATGCACTACCCAATGAAATTTGGCTGGTGAAGCTGCCATCTCCCTGTTTAATATTTCCCAGTGTGTTGGGTGTTTCAATTAACTTTTACTGCAAGCAAACGGAAGTGAAATACAACCTAAATTCTTCATCTTCTTCTTAACTGCAAGCACAGACAATCTGTAATTTGCTGTTAAACACACATGTAAGCCTCTGCAGAATGGAGTAAAGAGTTCACTCTAGATATTACATTCAAAATTCCTAAAGTGTGAAGTAAAACATGGTCAGTTTATTTTCACTTTTCTTTGTATTTATGCAAATTAGCTTGAATAATTTCCAAATCTCATTTCTTACCAATAGGTGGCACCAACATTTTCTGCTTTCTTCATGACACATTGCCAGTAGTGAGATTTAAAGTCTACTCCAGTGGTAAATTATCTACTAAATCATCATGAGTTCTGTACTGTTCCTTTCCCTGCAGATTGTGGCTGATCGCTATGCATTGGTACATGTTTTGTTCTCCAAGCATTTCACAAACTCTGAGTAGGATGTTTTGCTAGATACATTACCAATAATTCAGGCTGCTGTTCTCTTTCATGTTGTGGGAGTAATTTTAAAAATGTTTTATTGGGGTCTGGGTTTAAGGTGGTTTGTTTTGGTTTGGGGATTGGATTTTTTTTATGTTTGATGGCTTTTTTCAGCTTTTCACACAAAGATGTTAGTGTATCAGATTTTTTCTAAAAATGATCTTGCCTATCCCCCTTTTCAGGTAATAATAAAATTGAAAAGTAAACTTTTTAAAGAGTCAAGTCTTTTTTTTTTCATGTTTCATGGTTTCATGATTGCAGCCTTTACAGCCAAGATTCTACTGAAAATAATTTAATAGGTATTCCCTTATAAAATCAGTCATGAACTTATAGCTGTTTTGGAGAGTATGTACTAAAACAATGCAGGAGAAGTCACTAGAACCAAAAGCAAGAACAGTTTTGGCAAACTCAGTAAATTGATTGAGAGACTATTCACTGCCCTATTTTAGTGGGAGAATCCTTGTTCCCAATGGACAGACCCACTGTAACATGTAACTCTTCATGAGTCCAATGGTTTTCATTGCAAGCCATAGTTTTCCTATTCCAGATTAATCACCAATGGACAAAAGACTTTTGTTTTCTAATTGAGATTCCCAGACAAGGTTGTTTCCTAATTCTCTCCTTTCATAATCATCATTACAAGAATGTGGTTTCAGAGTTGTAATAGTCATTTTGTGATTCATAATCCCAAATTTTGTAACTGTTTTATTTTTACGGATGTGAGGTTTGATTCACAGATTCTTTCTTATTCACCTGAATTCATGGCACTTCTGGTCAAGAAACAAGAATGCTATTTCACCTAAATTTAAAGTCTAAAGCCTGCCTACGTACCAGCCTATATGCACAAATCATTTCAAAGTGTTTATCAAGTTTGCTGTTCTGAGAAACATTGTGAAAACAGAGCCCATCCTATGGACGACTGCCAAGATTAATGAAAGTTCAGGATCCAAATGCCATTTACATAGAAGTTGATCTCCTTCTAACAAAATTTATACCACTGACTTGCCACCTTTATGTCTTGCCTACTCATAAATCAACCCAAACATCTTCATTGATTCTGCATCACCTTGTTGAAATCTGAATATTCCCTTCCCCAAGCCTCATATTCTCAGACTTGTCAGGTGCTTAGAGTAACTTCTCCAACTGAACACCACATCTGTGTATGCAACATGAGCTGTGAGCTGAAGAAATACTTAAGACATAAATAACCATCAGTATTCTTTACATCTCTGGTAACCTTGTCATCAAATTCTGTTCATGTCATAGAGGTGTGTCTAAAATCCAGTGGCAACATCTGAAAATGCCCTTTGACTTGAATTGAAATTCTTTCATTACTCTAGTGACTTCAGTGTTGTGAATATGCCCTAAAATGGGAGACATTACCTTATCCAAACTTTTCAGGAAAGTCGATGTATTTAAAATAGTCATTATCCCACTCCTTAAATGATTTAACATTTTGCTGGCCTTTATACAGCCTTAATTAACGTCTCCTTTTTTATGCTGAACAGTCTGGAGTTTTCCATTTCTCCACAACTGAATGATTCCAAAACACACACCTATGGCTGAAACTTGTTTAATTTGGGATTCTAGGTATCCACCCTGTATTGCAAAAGTAGACTTGTAACGCAATATTGTTTTCAGCTGCAGACTTTGTAAAACAAGTATTGAGTAATCAGAATGTATCTATTCTTGTGTGTGCTTAGCAATCCTACAGGTCTGAATGACAAAAAGAATTTGCCCTTGGATAGCAATTTATCAAGACATCAAACACTCAGAATGAAAAATAAAAACTTTGCTTATATTTCACAATGAGTAGGGAATGAATAAAGAATCTCACGGTCACATTGGTTTATATTAGGGCAAGATTTAAACTTTTTACTTTTAGATGTGGGCAGATGCTCTAGGGAGGTCTGGAAGCAGGAAGGAGAAACTTTCTCTTTTGGCATCCTATGGAGTAGCAGTCAGAAGAACAGCTGTACCAGCACAAGATATCTCTTGCCCTTGCCATTAGAACTAAATAGGTGTTCAATAATGATTGGAGGAAAATGAAAAGGAAAAGGAAAAGGAAAAGGAAAAGGAAAAAAGAAAAGGAAAAAGGAGAAAAGGAGAAAAGAAAAAAGAAAAAAGAAAGGGAAAGGGAAAGGGAAGGGGAAGGGGAAGAGAAGGAAAGGGGAAGAAAAAAGAAAGAAAAGAAAATGCTACTTAATATGCTTCCATATGATACTCAAATTAATCATTAAAAACAATGGAATGAATATGACACAGAAACCAAAGGGGGGGGTCATATTTAGGCTTGTCCAAGTAGTGATGTTTTCCAAAGAAGTCCATGAGGAAAGAGCTTGTTAACATCTCTGAAGTCCTACACTGCGTCCCAGACTCCAGCAAGAAGGCATAATGCAGTTGATATATACTTCACACAGAAATTAGATCAGAGGAGAAGGTATCTGTGGTCGTGGCACAGCTGGTACTGAGGTGACAGTGTTTAGGGAGTTTACATACTCAGGAGCAGAAGAGTGAGAAGGCACTCCCTTGAAGAGAGTGTGCATCCCTTAGTAGCACAACCTGTCTTGTTCTGCTGTTGGGAACCCAAAAACTATTAGTCAAATGAGCTATGACTGTATTTAACTGATACCACTGGTCTGAGGAAGTATCTGAAGTCAGAATTGTTGCTGACCTTGTCGTCGACTGCCTTGCCCTGAGCCTCTATTCAGACTGCAGGCAAGTCCCACTCCCTCAAAGTAAGCCACTCTGGGGAGAACTGATTTGCCTGCCTGTTAATTTTGCAGGAACAAAAGGGGCACATGAGGTCTTCTGGGTCAGGTACAGAGTACACCTTACAGCTCAAGGTGTTCTGGAACAGACACACTGCAGAACAGGAAAACACAGGTTTCCAAATGCACTTTCCTTGTCTAGACTCCTGAATACTGCTAAAGAAAAGAAATGGCAAGGCTTGGCAGCTCCCATCTCAAGCTCAGAGTCAGAGTAATGTGTTCCTTCCAGGATAAATGTAATCCTTGGATTCGGGCTTCCCAGCTTACCCTGACTCACACACCCCTCTGCTCAGAAAAGAGGGTGGTTTTAGAAGAATTATGCACACAAAGATACAGTTTAGCACTTGGTAGGAAGGATTGCTGAAATTAAGTTCATACCCAATTTTGGAAGACAAATGCCTCTGAAAATCTGCTGCCTACAGCTAAATAGAGCATGGTTCATGTAATCCATCTCCTCTGACTTTCACCATCTACACTCTAGGTGACTACACTAGAACTAGTGACTTTAGGCTCAAGAGAGGGAAATAGATGCTCTTAAGGAGTGAGTCATCTGACCTATTTAAGATATCTCAGTTAGTAAGAGAAAAATGAAGGTCTAAAGTGCCTATTTTTTTCTACTAATTCTTAAAGAAATTCAGAAAACTAGATAAGAAATTATTCATGTAGGTGAATCTGACCTCGTGTATTCTGGAGCACCCACTGATAAGTTGCAATTCACATTATCCAATTTAGGCAGTGATTGACAATGCAAGGCTGACATTTATAGCTTAACTAATAATCTATGTTGAGGTGGTACAGCTGGTTGGGAAGGAACAAACAAGCAATTAAAGGAGTATATTTGCTTCCCCTGAATTCAGTCTGTGTGTGGTTTTGATTTGATGACTTTGTCAGAGATGCAAAAGTCTCTGCTAACCAAAGCCTCACTGCAGACAGAAATGTCTGGGTGACAGCAGGCAGGAAAAAATTGTATTTAAGTTAGTTTCTGAGGGGGCAGGGAAGAATGACAGCTTTCTTTTTGACCACTACTACATTTATTAAATTAGGAATCTAGTACTTAGATTTGGTTGCTGTTTACTAGTCCTTCTCAAGTAAAAGCCCACATTTTCAGAAGTTCAGTGGAGTGAGATAGGCTTGCTGAACACATACATAACTTAGGAAACTGCTTTCTCCACTGGCTGTATCAACCCTCAAGGTGATCTTCCCAAGTCAGATGGCCATCCCCTATGGAGTGAGGGGTGCTGGAGTTCCTGGGGCTCTCTGCAGAGCAAGCCTCACCATCACATCAACTCTTCCTTGCAGCTGACAGGGTTAACTCCCTCCCTGCCTCATCTGGCTGGCAGTGGAACTCCTGCAGGAGATTAGTGCATATCTCCCTCTGCGTCTGAACAAGTGCAGGGGATTCATTTAACACCTCGGAATTTTCCAGTCTAAGGAGAGAGTTACTTCAGGAATAAAAAATCCTGAAGCAGTAGAAATCAGAAGACTGGATCCTCGTTTGGATCTTCCAGCTGTTTTACAGGGCTCACATCTCATCAGATATCACAAACTTCATTAAAATGCTTCAGTAAAAGTTGCAACCTGAGCTGCAGTTTCCTAGGGTCTGCTCTATCAAATTACACAATGATCTCTCAGCTGTACATATATTATTCTCTCATTTTATGGGTTTTTCTAAGCCTTTCATTTTATTTTTAAATTACATAATTGCATTAGCTCACATGGGCCTGCAATTTCTTTTTTCTCAAAAAAAAAACTTGAAAACAAATGCATACTAATGTTGCATTAATATATGCGGATATTCTTGTAATGTAAGATCTATCTTGTCCCATATTTGTGGAAATATTTTGGACTATTTGACATTGCTTTCTCTTGTCCATCTTTGTTTTCAGCAATATAGTGTGAAATTAAATGTATTCATATCTTAAGTTCTTAAAAACGAAAGTCATCTTTGTATAGAATCTAAAGTAGTGGTATCTTGGGTGGCTGCCCAAGTATTTCGTCCATGGAAAAGTTTTAATATTGATGCAGCATTGTTGTTAAATATAGCAAGTCAGTTGCAGTCACAGTCATCACATATATTTTAAAGATGGTCTGGCACAAAATTTGACATATCCTAGATATCTCTAACAAATGTCTCATTGGGTGTCAGGTTGCTGTTATACTACTTTAAGACATGTAAGGAAGTAAGGAGAGGGAAACTTGTGAAATCTATCCTTCAATTTCTTCCACTGGAAAAAATATTAAAGAACACCCTACCCGGTCACATTTACCAAAATCTTTCCTCTTTTATTTATATGCTGGTCTTAATTATGTGTTTCATCTATATGCTAGTTTTATTTATTTGCTAAGAATAGCCTTTGACAATCTGTTTTCTCTCTAGGCTGTTTGTGACTGAATATTCACTGCTTTTTAATTTTTATTTTAGGATAAAAAATGGTTCAATTCATTGGAGTCCCTATGTTAAACTGCTATCAAACTGTTTCCAGTTCCTTCTGCAATGAGCATGGCACATTGCTTATTGTATTTTCAACAAGGCAGTCACTCAGGATATGAGAAAGTCTTGAAGTCTCCATTGGTTCCCTCGATAGTTTCCTTAAATTATAATTATATACATCCCAGGTAAAAATTCATGCTCAATTTCTAATTTTTACTGCATGGCATCCCTGTTGTTGGCTCTTATTATGTCATCTGGCACTTGTCTATGAGGTGGATTGTGTGACTGAGGTTTGTTTAGCTCCTGCATACTGTCAGCCCTTAACAGACCATTGTCCCCAGCTGGATGTGGTATGGGGAGCTCGGGTACCTGGAACTGAGATTGTTTCCAGCTTCTTTCAGCACTGTCTGAGGAAGCTCATTGCATGTAACCCATGCAATCAGAGCTGGGCTGGATCCACTCCCTGTTTATTCCAGGTTCTCTCCCCTAAGTGCTACCAGTAAACTCTAAACATGGAGGTGGAAGTCCAGACTCATGGATGCTTTCACACAGGCACTTTCTCTCTATCTTGTGCCAGTAGTGGCCCATGAAGAGCCAGCTGTGTTCAGGCACACCTGGGTAGTTTGCAGAGCTTTGTGTACAAAATGCCACCTGCTCTGTTTCTATAACTCCAACTTGTGTGATCTGTGAGTCATACCAGGCAGCCTGCACCAGATTAAGGGGTTTAAAAGGCAGCACTATTGATTTACCACTGTGTTACTGATAAGTGTGAAAGATTTATTAAAAAAAAAAAAAAAAAAAAAAGACATGTAGCAAATGTAAAAATAAAAGCTTATGGTCCTGCTGCCTTTAAAGATCCCAGTAAGGCACCTCCCATGGAAAGCAGTGGAGGTAAAGCTTCCATTCCACCCATCCTTGTGCAATTCACCTGTTTGGATGAGGGATTTCAGTTTTCCTGGAGCCATTTTAATTGCTTACAGTAGCAATATAATTGCTTTTAGAGGAAAAATGAAAGAAAAAAACAGGAAAGTTCTATTGAAAACTTTGCTGTATTTGAATTATGTTGGCTAATCCAAGGTTAATTAAGAAGAGGAAAACAGCAGAAAGACTTACTGAGAATTAAATTATGTCCAAGTAAGTGTTAGCATTAGGAATAAACTAATAGATAGGATGGCTAAGATATAGCATTGGATTTATATTTGACTTATATAGAGGAATTTTATTCTTGAGAAATACACAGTTTTTACAGAGAACAACAAATGTTATTATCACCATTATACTTTGGGGAAGCTACAGACTCATAAACTAAGACTAAATTAATTATATGCCAAAGAAAAAGAGAACTGCTAACAGAACTAGGTCTCTTAATTCCTGCTCTTTTTCCTTTGGACTTTATTGAATGAAGTATAAATCACATGCATAAATTTTAAGGCGCTTTTTCTTGTTGTCTTTATCAGATATTGCACTTTCTATCATTTGCATAAATGGAAAGGGGAAGCCTTTCTTTGCTGGATACACATAGTTGTTTTTTTTTTTCCACAGACCTTTAGGAAATTAATCGAGACTAGTTAGATCCGTAAGGGACATGGTGGAGTACTAATATCTGTGAGTTCATGGTTCTAGAATATTTTAAAATTTGAGTTCTAAGTTTCAAAAAAGCAATGTTATAATAAAATGGGAATTTTGAGCAGCCTGTATGTTAAGAAGCAATACATAGCATTTCTAATGTGCACATAGATAATCTTGGGGCCTTGAGCAATGGGGTTATGCTACATGAAAATGACACCTGTCCATTGGATTGCCTTGCTCATTATGTATTTGATCCTCAGACTGTCAGCTTTTGGTTTGGCTTTTTTTTTTTTTTTTTTTTTTTTTTTGGTGACTCCCTGTTCTGACTGATTATAGTCTGAGCCTCAGCTGTCCCAGAGATGCCTCTCCCAAACCTCACATATGTGTCTAAGAGCTGCCATTCTCTCTCATCAGCTGTTTGCCCCTCCTAATAGTTCCTCTTTATATCCTACTTGCTCCTTTTGTCTATTTATACATACACTAATTCATGTAATTCTAGGATATACTTGTAATGCTTTAGCACAGAAGTCAAGCATTCTAATTCTGAAACCCCTATAGATATAACTTGCCTTTTCCTTGGCACTAACAGAATCTAGTTTAATTTTCTTTCATGCTGCAGAGGAAGGGCAATTTTTTAAAGTCTCTGTGGACCTGGTTGTTTTCTCTGTGGATGCTTTTGTGGTGTACTTATCTGAGCATGATACAAATTTTAGTGAGGTTCTTTCCCCCAGTCCCCTTCCCACCCATTTTTGCACAAGTATTGGGAGCCAGGGATAGGCATATTTTGTAAATTAAAAAGAAATGAGTCAGTACATTGAAGCAATTAGTGTAAATGAGACAACAGACAAACAGGCAGACAAGGTTCTCTGTGCTTTTTGTCTTATCCTGTCCCCAAAGCTTTAAGTGTGGTACAAGAGCTAAATGGACAGAGTGAAAAATGACCACATACAGTGGGCCAGGCTCCAGCCTCACTAACAGAGTTGTAAATTCAGAATAAGAACATAAAACCTGCCATCCTGGGTGAGCATGAAAGTTCTTTTAGTCCTTTTAGTTCAGTCCTGGAGAACAGTGGGCAAAAGCAAAGGCTCAAGACATGGATAAGGCAGATAAAATATATTTCTCTTGTTGCAGCCTTTGAATTGGAGCCTAATTTAAAGGAGACAGAGATTGTAGTCAATGGTTGAGTTTAATAGCAATAAACAGACCTCTCCTCTGTGATCTAATCCCTTCTTAAATCTGTGGATGTTGGGAGCCCCACAACATCCCAGTGCAGTGAACTCCATAACTTCAGCATGTTTTAAGTTAATTTTTTTTTTCCTTTTAACCAGCTTCCTGCTCATTTCACTGAATGCTCCTTCTGCATTGTGAAAAACTGGAACTGGACTTTCCCATTTGATATTTTTGTGCCATTTGTAATTTTATGGTAATTTCACTGATGCCACTGGGGGCCCTTTCAATTGACACTGCTGTAAGGCAAGGTCAGAGACTTGTTTTTAAGGAATCTGATTAATTCAAAAGTCCAGCTGCTACCTTGGTCAGGATAGTCTCCCTAACCATCTCTGTTTGTGAGAGGAAACCCCTTTGGAGTTCAGAATATGCAAGGAGAAGGGAAGGAGGTGAGTGGGATATAATCTGGGAGGTGCCCTGGAAACACTGCATTTCAAACACAGCACTCATCAAGACATCCAGACAGCCCAAGGCAGGAGTTTGTTCTGCAGGTAAAGCCAGAACCAAAGGTGCATACAGGTGTGCAGGATATCCAGCAACCCTTAAACACCTGGAAGGTCTTTACTTTCTAGGAACTGGGAACAAAGTTGTGCCTGACTCCTGGAGTTCATGACAACACTGCTTTGTTGTCTCTGTACTCACCTTTGCAGTCCTCAGAAAGCAAAACTATCCACACCATTCCTGCTGTATGCTCTAGGTCCCTTCCACAGCTGGTGAGACTAGCCCTGCATTTAGGATGGTTCCAGACTGAGGAAACCTGTTTTTTCCAATGTGTAGTCAGAAAGTCATGTTAGTGTGATCAGCATCACCATTCTCGTGCTAGACCCTTGTGGCTCTCTCTCCATGTCTGCAGCTCTTTACCTGTTATCAAACAGGCTGCACTCACAGCCAACACTGCCCAGAGCTCTGAGCCACAGAAAACAAACTTGTTTCAAATAAGAAAATCATGTTTCTGGTCATATTATCAGAGTGCACATGGCATATTAGCTTTGATGGGACACCTCTGTGATGACCACTAGCTACCTGGTTGTTCTAGGTATTTTTAAAGCTTAGATTAGGATTGGTTTTTAAAAAAATAATAATATTAAAAAAAGAAACATACTCGATCTTTGAGGCTGAGGTTGTCAACTTCCAGTTGCTATCAAGGGAAACAGGAGCACCTTTCATTCTCCAACATTCAAAACCTGGAACAGCACATCACTGTAATGTCATTTATTGAAGACTGTCCAGAATTCCAGAAAGGACCTCCAACAGTAAAATCCAGATGCTTTTATCCTGTTGAGTATGACCTCCCATCAGCTGTTAAGGGAATTTTCCCTACAGGAAGACCACAGGATTCATTTCTTGATGTTCACCAAATGGTGCAGTATTGCCAGTTGTGAAAACTTTCTGCCAGCATTTAAGTGGATACATCCAATAACTGGACTTTGTTCTTTCTGCTCCAACACTACTTATCAGGAATGTTAGTCAGACTTCACAGGGCTAATTTGAAATATCCAGATCATCTTATCTCCTGTGATGTTCCTTGGGCTCCTTGGTCTTTGCTTCAGAAATCCCCCACTTTCTTAGCTTCTATCCTATCACATGGTGTGAATAGCTAACTATTCTGTACAGCCATGAAAAGCTTTGGGAGAAATCAATCTCTGGGATATGTGCTGTACAAGTTTACTCCAGAAGTATCAGTTCCCCTTTAACAAAAGGTGATGGTAACCAAGATATGGGTCAATAGGTATTCCCAAAACCAAGAGGCACCTACAGTGGAGCATCTTTTGACAGGATGTAGCTGGAGAAGGTTGAGGCAGTAAATGTATACACAAGAATACATACATATCCTCAACTTCATATTATTCTCTTGCTGCTTAGCAGATCTTTGGTTATGAATATGACATGCCTGTGTGACAAACTTCCGTTCACAGTACTTGCAACAAACTCGCAGGGATTAGGATATGCATTATATATGTTAGGCAAACAGATTTAGCCCAGCAGCCTATGGGACCCCTACTCAGACAGAGAAAATGGACCACTACAGTTAGGAGCAACAGGCTCATGCTCTCGTGCTTTCTCCATAGAGCAGATGCTAAATGGTTTCATTGTTTTTTGCATGCATCCAGTGCATAACCACAGAAACTGCCTCAATGATGTACTGAGGTGGACTCATCAATGTTAGCAGCATGGCTATGGAAGAAAAGGAATCCATTGTGATATCCTGAGAAGATGGTAGTCTCTTACTTCTGTAAATGCTTCAGAGACAGCTGTATTACTTCTCCAGAATGAACTCCTCAAACTGGGCGGTGAATGCATCCTTCTGCATGCTGAAGAGCCCAGTATAGGTTACAAAAGCAAAATAGCAGAGTAATCCTTGTGAAGACTGTTCAAATGCATCATGATGCCCTGGGCACTTTTCAGCCATTCAGATTTACTTGTCAGATATTGAAGTTTGCTTCCAGTGCCAACCAGTACATGGTAAACTTTGAGAGGAGCCACATGCTGTAGACTGCATCAATGCTGCTGGTGATTTCCACCTGTCTTCTGTAGAGAAAGTCAGTGGGAGGAACCAACAGTGTGACATACTGACTTGTCATACTGACATGCTTCCATGTATAACTAGTTACCAATACCAAAACAGTATTGGTAACTGCAGGATTAGTTATTTCTTTTTCTTTTTAACCATGGAATCACCAGGGTTGAAAGGGACCTCTGGGGATCATGTAGTCCAACCCCACTGCCAAGGCAGGGTCACCTAAAGCAGGTTACACAGGAGGGTGTTTTTTTTTTTTTCCAGGTGGGTTTTGAATGTCTCCAGAGAGAGAGATTCTGTGATTACCCTGGGAAGCCTGTTCCAGTGTTCTGCCACCCTCAACATAAAGAAGTTCTTCCTCATGTTGAGCTGGAACTTCTTGTATTTCACTTTATGGACTTTTTTCCTTGCCCTGTTGCCAGGGTCATGGAAAAAAGTGATGGTGATGAGCTCCAGAATGATCTGCTCCAGGGATGGAGGTGAGGCTGACTGGCTGGCAGTTTCACAGATCTTCCTTCTTGCATATCTATTGTCTTTTCTCATAACATCTGATCTTTCTAACTGTATTTCAGATAATCTCTTCCTAATCTTTTCTCAAATCCCTATTGTGAATGCTTGTTTACACTGTTCCCATTTTAGAGATAACACAAAACAAGCTCTCAGTAACTATCACAAACACAGTTTGGGAAGAGCAGATGACAATTACTTCCTCCACCCTGTCTAATTACACATAAGTATTCCATTAAATAACCCTTCATCACTCATTTCTCACCTGGAAGAAAGCAGAGGCAATATCAGAGATACTCATAGTCCATCTAATTCTTGAGCCTTGTTTCTGTCTGGGAACCTACTTTGTATGTACTTAAAACTGGTTCTCTCTTAAAGAGGGAATATCATTTTGGGAATATAATTCTGGTGCATGGGAGAGAATGATTGAAAGTAAAACCTGATGAAAAATATTTAAATATTTGAAAATTAATTAATTTAATTTAAATTAATATCTCTAAATTAATTTAGAGATATTCAATCAATGTGTCCTGATCCAAAGGAAATGGGTCTATCATAATGGAAATGGTTAGTATCTAGGACATATTTTCTGCCTTCCTTGTAGAGAAATCCTTGAGACTTTTGTGAGGAAAAAGGGAGCAGAACTGCACTTGTGTGTGTGTGTGTGTGTGTGTGTATTCAAGAGACTGTTTTGTCTTTGAGTCCTCCTTAACTCCATTAATCCAGTCTCTTTCCCTTTATCTGTCATGATATTGTGTTTTTGAAGAGTTCAGTGCCTGAGAACACGCAGGTCAACAACCCTTTGGTTGGGTGCTTAATACATACAAATTGAATAAGCACCCCAGGAAATTCTAATTCCCAGCGAAAAAGTTTCAAAAAGCCCTGGCTGTTTCTTGAGCCCAAGATAACACAGAGTGACACATTTTCATCAGAGACAGTGACTCATAGCTAGAGGTTGAATTGTTGCGGGGGATTATTTTATCTGTTGGCTGTATCAAGTTAAGAGAGATGGAGGTGCAACCCTGAATGTCTTATTAACTGCCAAAATAATTACATCATGGACAAAAAGGGGAGATGAAAAGTACTTACATCAATTTATACTCTTAGTTTATGTGTTCTGGAAAAGTCTGTATCTTGAATCAAAGGCCTCAGGCAAGTTTCATGCTTTACAGTTTGACAGCTTCTGCCCTTTCAATGTAAAATATTTATTTGGATAAAATATACTGATGTTGCTGTTATTTTCTCATTGACTCATTTGGTTATTTTTTAGCTTAAATCCTCTCACAGGATCTTTAATCCCATGTATACTTTGTTCACTTTTAGAATTGTACAATGAAAGATGGCGCTCTTAAATGCTGTATTCTCCATGCAATCACTTTTCTTCAAGGCATTAATTGTTTCTGGAAGCAGGCTGCTGGTATGGCTATGGGCAAACATAGACATTTATAGAATCGGAATCTAACTAACTGGAAATATTATAAAAAAGAAAGAAATCAGAAGTAGAGAGTGTAATGATGGCTGTCAGTGAAGAAGGTGGAAAAAAATATGTGAGCTTGCACTAAACCCTAAGATCAGCAATTTCTCTACCATGGTTGCCTAGACTGCATTTTTTGTTCTTAGCTAAAGAAAAATTGTATTGTCAGACCCACAGTATAAGTCAGAAAAAGCTGCCACTGTGGGAGGTAGTGAGAGTCCCAGCTCCTGGCAATCTCAAAATCAGGAGGAGGCAGGATGGCAGCGTCACCTCCTCACAGCATCCTGCCTCTGTGAGAGGTACAGTGCCCAAGCTCAGATGTGGTAGGGTGCAGAAACTGGATGCTATTTGCCCTCAGAGAGGGACTGTAGGCTCCTTATTGACCTCTGTGCACTGACTCTGCTGTGCACCCCTTGAAATCCTGCCCCAGGCTGTCTTTGGTATCTGTCAATAGATTAGCACCCAGCAGGTAGGAAACCCATAAAGCAGACACAATTTCCTTATAGCATTGGGTCGATTCAAAAGTATTTTTTTATCTTCCTCACAAATATTCAAAGCAGAAGCAATTATCTATGAGTGGCTAAATCCTTCCATAACAGCACTCCCAAAAATCATTAACCCTACAGCAGGGTATGGACTTGCTTTGCCATCCACCACTTTTGTAGGAACAGTGGCCGGGGTATTACTCAGAAAAACTGGAGGGAAAAATATTTTAAGAAAAAGGTAGGAAGGATTCTCCTTCTGGGAGACAGTGGTGTGGGAATTTCTCTTGGCAGGAGCATGAAGCCTCTGTGCAGGAGAGGGGACGAAAAAAAAAGCCTGCAAGTCAGCAGATGGGGAAAGCTCAAACTCAAAGGAAGCTGTTTGGCTATTTTCAAAAGCAGACACAGTGGGAATTGCAGAAGAGAGCAGGCAGGTTTGATATTTTGAGAGAAGGGCTGGGGACTCATTGTCTGCCACCCTGATTTCCTTGTGAACATCAGGAATGACTGTGTCTGCCTCATGATGTCTGAAATTATTTTCTAAGAGGGGGATGCCTGATTGCCCTTCCCAACACTTATTTTGAGAATCAGCTGCTGTTGCAGCAAAGTATCAGCCATCCCCTTGGCTCCTATATAAAGAGAAAGAAAAAAATTGATTGAAGATTTAACCCTTTGTTCTCCAGGAGTTCTCTCTTCTTTGATCACCACATTCATTTTATTTCTTTCCTGCCTTCCTTTTTCTTTTTGTTGTTTCTTCTCTTTCACACACAAAAATTCATCACACATCTTAAATGGAGGAAATCCTCTGCTGCTTTAAAGTCTTCTGCTGAATGGAGTTACATGTTTTGAAGCAGTGACTGACAGGTGACACTGCTTTGCCAGGTGTGGATCTGCAAAGTGGGAAGACAAGTTGTCAACTGCTAGTGACAGACAAGAAAAAAGGAAGACAACCAAAATCACCTGAATATTGCAAAGGACAGATATCCCCAAGCCTTTCTTTGTGTTGAAGCAGCAAGTTTTAGCTATGAGGGAATTAGTGATTCTTACCCTGAATGTTTTATATTTAAATCTTCTCTATGTGGTGGTCTAAATCTTGAAATTTTACCATCTAAAGTTACTTATCTTCAGTGGTGTCATTCTGTATATATCTCTGGGTATAGATACATACATATATATATATATATATATATATATATATATACACACACACATGTGTATATATATGTGTTCATACCTTTTGTGAATAACCATCCAATTTTTTTTTAAAAAAGGAGTATTGCTGTAACTACTATACTAAAAATTTTGCCACACCAACACCGACCAAGTGTTTGACACTGAAGTGTTAATATCAGAATATTTCTTTACTGTTGTAATTTGATGTCTGCTCTGCTCCTGTCACAGCCAGGCAGTACTGGTATCTGACAGCTGGGGCAAAAACAAGTAACATTCTGCATGTGTGATTGGTCCCTCTAGAACTATAAATATGGTTTTACACAAGAGAAAAGATACAGCAGGAGGGGCCAAGTCTGATAATCATTTCCCAGTAGAGAGGTCAGAGGGCTGGAGACACTGAAATAGGGGAAAGGGGTTTTTTATGGTTGGGTCTGAGAAGAAGAACCAGAATGGCAGATAAAAGTAAAATTAATTTTAGGATGAACTTTCCAAAAAAACTTTCTGAGTAGTAAGGTCCATGAAAATATGAGCTGTGTTTTGTGGGTTATTGTGTGACTGAGTCCTCTTGAAATGTAACTGGACAAAGAGCTCGAGTAAGTCCTCTGGAAAACAATCATTTGGCACTAGGAAGGAGTAAATTACTTAATAAGATCTTTCTTTGTCTAATTTCAGTGGTTTCATGATTGAAAGAGTCTTCTGCCTTACATTCACTCTTGTAAAATTCCGTATCATAAAATTAATCTGAGACCTGAGTTCAATTAGGAGTGTGTGCAAGTAATGGCAGTGATGCAGCAGCAAGTGGCCCTGAAATGTGAAAAGGAAGCTTTAAGATAGAAAAGTGAAACAAGGTAAGGACCTATTAGCAAGTTCCTTTTCCCTGCAGTGCAGTCAATGCAATCAGTACTCTGCACCTTAGGTTCTTTAAATCCTGTATCCTAAATTCATGTTCCTACCAACATCCAGACACAGATGAAACTTGGCTCCCTTGAGGAGATTCATTGACCTGATTGGAGCTGCTCCTGTGCAATGGCAGACCCTTTCTGTCGTAAAGCTGGGAGACCTTGCACAGACATTAATGATGCTGCTACAAATCACAGAGATGTGCCCAGTGAGTCATTGGCACAGCAAGCCATAGAGCTCAGGTCTAGTAAATCAACTTTTTCCCTTCAGGAAGAAAATGCTTTAGGTGTTTTTGCAGTGTTTGAAAAGTTCCTTTTATTTTCACTAAAATTACAAAAAATAAAAAAAAACCTTAATCATTCACCCTAAAACCTTGCTTTGCAAACACTTGTTTAAATCAGCTCTACTGGTGTAAGCAATATAGTGTATATATTTAAGAAATTTATGTATATTAAGGCATGAGATCTAATAGAAACAATTTTATACCAGTAACCTACAAGCATACAAAATGTGTACTAGGAAAGGCACAAGAGTACAAAAATTGAAACATTGCACAGTCAATCTTTGAGAGATTTTTGAGAAAGGTGGAAACCTTAATCTGTCTTCTGTTTGTATAGGATTAAGATTATTTGAGACTATAATTTCCACTGATTTTAGCATGTGGCCTCAATACACTGTTACCCCAAGATCTCAAGGGACTTGAGCTATCACACCACCAGAAGCAAGTCTGAAACTCAGGTCTAATATTCCCTTAGAGTGTCCTGTTTTCAGCCCAGCAGGACAGCAAAGCCTCCTCTGCATGGCCTCCTCCTCACCTGCCCTCTTGCAGCAGAAGATTATTCACACCACTAAAGCTCTAGGTTTTAACAGGTTTTCCTCAGTGGCCTAGGCACAGTACAAACAATTTCACCTGAAGGCAGAGCTATGCCTGATAATGCAAAAAGGTTGATTTAGCCATGCCTTCATGCTTTCATACAGTTTGTGTGACTGCCAGACACATGCCTGTCCTTGCTAGGGGACAGGGTGGTTTTGCAATTAGGGCTGTGAAGTACTGCTGATGAACACCTCCCATTGACAGCCTGACAGTTGTTCAATAAAACAGACAAAATGAGATTTTTCTCACACTTTGCAAGTATGAGGCTTACCTTTTGGAAGCTGGAAACAATAAAAGATGTTGTCACAGTCACCCACTGCCCTGGGGAGCAGCAAGTCAGAAATGAGAGCACTCATCCTGCCAGACCTCCTTTGAAAACAAATTGCACAACAGAGCCGATAGCAGTTCTAATGGTAACAACACAGATATTTCTTTGTGCAACTGTAACAATTAAGAAAAGCTAAAGCATTTTCTGCAACATCAGAATTCTTTGAGTCAGCAAGAAAAATGAAAATGGCTCTTCTATGGAAGCCTCTGGAGAGAAACAAAAAAAATGAACCTGTAAATGCCACAGCTATCAATGCTTCCTTTTTTTTCTGTCTCATAATGATAGGTTTTAACCCTAAGGAAGAAGGAGGAGAAGCTTTTACTTTCCATTTTACCTCAGCCTGAATGATTTTTTTTAATTTGGATGACTCAATATGCACTTTTACAATACAAAGACACCCCTTGGAAAAACCCACTTTTAGCCAGTTTCCCATGGTAAGCCTGAAATATTTTTTACTGTGCTCCTCCTTCAACTGCCTTGATCACCAAATAAAAAGCCAAGATAATGAGATTAATTACTCTACCCTATTTATACATTTTCACAGGAAACAATTATCATTACAAATAATAAAGGGTTCATATTTACAAATTCATTGCTGGTCTCTTCCTCCCCACCATTTTTCTTACTAGAGAAGATAGGTTTCCTTTGCTTATCCATAGAATTGTCTTTTCTGCCATAAAATTTGGCCATACAATTTGCTGTTGGTCTACAGCAGGTATGTTTTCCAGCACAGCAGTATCAACTAAGGGTATTTTTATTTTAAGCATTTGTTTATATTGCCAGCAGCTTAGTGTAGATATGGTTACACTGGGATGGAAATTGTTTTTGCCAGTGTAACTTACTTCACATGGGAACGAGTGTTTTCTGTGCCAGTAAAATTAGTTTCATTTCTTTTCTCCCTGGCCAGTAGAAGCTGCACCCACACAAGGATAGCTTGCCAGGACAGTTATATTGGTAAACTTTTCCTCATGCTGACCTGGTCTCCAAAACAGCATTGCATAAATAATAGAGGCAGGTGGGAGCAATCATAAGTGAATTCCAAAATACTGCAGCTGAGTCAATTCATATGTCAGAAGCCTTGTGGTGCTGTGGTTCTGTCAAGGGTCAGCTATTTTGGGGCAGGTGGAGAGAATTGCAGAAGGAGATGACACACTTCAGTGTTGCTTAAATTCTGCCTTTAGAAATAACTTTACAGTTAAAGCTACTTTGAAAAGGAGCCGGGCCAGATTATGGCATGATTCCAATTCCTAGGTGGTCAGGACTAGAAGGTAGAAGAGATGAAACAAAAGGAAAAGCTCTCATGGGAGTAGCTGGAGAAGAGGAGACTTTTTTAGTTGAGCCAGGGAAAAAAAGGAAGAAAAAGATCTAAGTGTGGGGCGCTGGCAGAGGGAGAAAGGCACTTAGGTGGGCTGGGCCAGTTAGAACACCCAGCTCTTTGAACATGTGTCTCTGTACTGGCTCACTCTGCACACTGGATCAAAATCAAGGTATTGGCTATAATTTAAAAGCAGCTGTTGGCTCTGTTCCTGGTGGTCTCCATGGTCTCCAGCACTGCCTCATGATGTCTTTCACTGCAGCTTCGCTACCGGTCCCAAGGGCTGGACTCCAGTAAAGCAGCAGTATGTGTCCTTCTTGGAAAAGGACTTATTGTCTGGAATTTTCTAGTTTCTGCAGTATGGTAGCATCCAAAGTGTATAAATTATTTATTTTTAATTTTTTTCATGCCCAGTTATAATTTTTGCATGCATTTAATCCATATGTTTTTGCCATGGGGGTTAATTTTCAAGAGCTGTGTCTGGCATGCCAACAAATGATCTCTGCTCTGAACCAACTCTTTGAACTGCACCAGTTGTTAACAAATATTTCTCTGAGCAGCTGTAAGGCACCTGGATACTGTGATGAATGTCACAGTCTAACCAAACTAAATAATGCCTTTGTAATACATATCAGACAACCCAAGTATCTGCTGCTGGTTATGACATTTGTAAACTTATCCACTGCTTTACATAAATAATGGCTATTGTAAATATTTAGATATGGTCCTTCTCTGTATGAAATAAAATAAACCAAACTCTGTACTGGAAATTCTGGAAAAGTATTATAAAAATCAAAAATTGGGACCGTTTGGCAGTATTTTTTACTTCCTTATTTAAATTAAAACACTGGACTTAGTCAGATGCTCTCTACAGGTCTTCCATTGTTTTCTGGATTTATGGATATTTGGACTTTATTTATTGTCAACAAAAATCTATTCACAGAGTGTCAGTGTACCACTTCTTGCCTTTATATGGAGAGAGATATTATCTTTACTGCAGCAATCAAAATTCATTCAGAATGAGCTTGAACCCTTTGCTGTTAATGCCTAGGGTCTGAAAAACATTTCTTGCAACATGTTTCTACTGCATCCTGTTGAACTCATTTTACAGTTTGACAATGGCATTATGGATTGCTTAATCTTTCCTTTCCTAGTAAAGAAAAGTCAAGACTTGTCTTCCTACTAGATCAGTATTTCTTTTGTCAACAGAGGGTTAATGAATAAAACTGTTTTCAAGGTCAGATTGCAAGTCAGGCTTATAAAAAATCACCTCATGCTTCAGCAGTGATAAAACAAGAATTGCAACTCAAGTTTTGCTTCTTTCTCTTAAAACCATCTGATTAAAAATAATGACAGATCACTCAGACATGCATCATAGGTTTGAAAGCAAATTCATACTCTTCCATATTATTGCATTAGTGACTAACTTCTGCAAAATAACATAAGGAAGCAAAAATCCCTCAGCAACAAAAGATAAACTGCTATTCATTATCTGGATCAGTTTAGTTATTTTAACAAAAGATTCATAATAGAAAAATATTTTTATCTTTGTATATAACTTCCTTTCTATGTTGTTGTTGTTTGGCATCAATAATTGAGATCACTGTATCCTTTTAAGTCCTTATAATTCCCATTGAATTTAGAGTTGGTTCTTGGTCCAAAATAAAATTTTATCAGTTAGACCATACCTGTTAAAGTATCAATTACTGATGGCTTCTGTAGATACTTTTGCTGTTTGATCAGCAAGACACTTAAAAGCATTTTAAAATGGCATAAGATTATTAAATTGCATGCTGTGAAAATCTAAGTTTTGGCCTTGTTTTTTTTCCCCATTGGTATCCTTGAAATAATGTATATCTCAGTAGTACTTGAGATTATGCTTAATGGTAAATTTAGTCAGGAATGTGTTTTCACACTGTAGGGCCATTCTTCATTACTGCATCCATGTGCCTAACTGCCTCAGCACAGCAGCAAGTAAACATCAGTAATGATCCCAGCAACAGCCCTGATAATAATCAGATAAACATGAACAGAGAACTCACTTCTATTTTTTCCCTCTTTTTTTTTCCCCAGCTACTTAACCCAAGCAAATCTGAATTTTTTGTTTGGTTTTGTTTCAGTCCTCCCCATTAAACATTGCTACTTACACCTCCCAGAGTGCACACAGGTGATGGCCATATTTTGATATCCAAATATTTAGGGAATGAAGATTTCACTTTCATTAGTGAAATTGAGAGGTTGCTTTGTTGCTTTCTTTTTTGAAGTCACATTCACCATTGTGTAGACTGATCCACATACTAGTGTGGTAATGTAGCAATCAGTCTAAAAACCAGAAATAACCTGACAGCTCAGCAATAGAGAAACTTGAAGTGAGGGTAAATCACATTGATTTCAAATTTTATGAATTGAAAAATAGGACATTTTTTCAAGAAAGTAGTGAGGCAAAAGTAATTTTGATTGAAATTAAGGAGCTAAATTTGAAATACATATAACACTCTTGGGTACTTTCCTCTTATCTTTCATCAAAACCTTCCGACTCCAAAAGTGCTCAAGACTGAAGAACCTCCATTGCTTTTGCTTGTTTCATTGTGTATCAGTCTGCTTTTTTTGTAAGCAAGGACTCAAATTATGAAGAACTTTAAATAACATTCCTCAAGCCATAATTCTCCCTAGGAGTTAATGGAGACTTGTCACTTTCTTCTCTCTTCTGTCTATTGAAAACTAATGGTACAGATAAATCATAAGCATATTTAAGCATACCATATAGTTTTTGTCTCGTTCTGCTCTTAGCATGGTATAATAAGAAGCATCTGAGGAAAATGGCATGCCTTGAGCAGTTAGGGATGAATCTGGTCATCTGCCATCTTCCAGATAAATTTAGATTACAATAAGGATTTGAGAGTACAAAATACTGTGAATAGTAAGGGATAAATACTTGAGAATGGTAACTAAATCCTGCATTTTGGAATTATCACTGTGACCAACTGCCCATGAAATGTTTCTCATTTTAATGTATAGTGTGTCTGCATATAATTCTAGATCTGTATTTATATCTGCAGCCATATGCTGTTAGATTACCATCTCCTGTTCCGACAAATTACTGGAGCTGCAGTTGCCAAAGCAAACAGAGTTCTTTTTTTTCTCAAAAGCACTGAACACATAACACATGACGCACTTCATTCTTTCTTATGTGATAACTATTAAAATAACAAGCTACTAATATGCACAATGTGTAAATGAGCAGCAAAGTTAAAAACAGAGGAGAAAATAAGAGTCCTACATTTGTTACTGGCTGCTAATAGGAGCAGCTGTTTGGGGTCCTTCTCAGAGAAAGTAAGAGACACAGGTGCATGCTTGGCCATAAGTCAGTCTATTTTCCTGCACTTTGATTAGTCTGGAGAATGCCATTGCTCACCTTATATTGGTCAGAGGCTGTAAGAAAGTTTTCTGTAAATCACTGGAGATGAACGTCTTGCAATCTGAGGACCGCTGGCGTATGGTCTGTTGGTTTTATTCATTTTGCTGTGGTTTACTCATTGGAGTGGGATTCCAGAGCCAGAACCTAACTCTTGCAGGATAAATTATTGGTTTAATCAGAAATGTAACAAGTTCAGAGATTAATTGCAAGGCAGGAAATAGCAATAGGCTCATTGATAATACCATCAGTATATCACTAAACAAAGGCCCAGGAAGGTGAGTGCCTTATCTTGCTGAAATCTTGTGTTCATCTGCTGATTTGACAGCAAGCCTTTTTCAGTGGAGCAAATCTATACATATTTTCCAGCCAAGAGTTATGAGTGGGAGTTTTGCCTGATTTCAACAACTTAGTAATCTCTCTTTTGGCTGACAATGAAGCAATATGAATATTTTTTAACAAATATTTGTCTTGCAGGGTCTCATTTATATTCCACTGTATGAAAATGTTTAAGGATAAATTAGGCAGCATTGTCAGATCAACATGCTACTTGTAGACTTGCCTAAGTTTTCAAGAACTCCATTCACCTGTATGCCCTTTGACACCTGATAGATGCTTGCATATATCAGCTAGAATTCAGCATAGAAAGCAACAAACTGTAACAAAAAAATTGGAAAACCTACTCATCAGTGTAATAGTCAATCTGTTTCTGGCATAAAATTGATCTGTGTTAGTTTTAAGGATATAAAAATAGGAGACTTCCTTTAGCATAGATCTCTAGAGTCTTTAGGATGTAGGTTTACAGGTTCTAGTATGGACTATAGGAACTCAAATGCAGCAGTGGCCCCTCACACAAATTGTTATCAATATTTTATGGCTGAAGACCAAACTCAATACTTTCTTCTGTTTTTCAAAATATTTGCAGTAGGTAATTTCCAACTGAAGAACAAAGTAAAGAAAATACAGTAAATCTCAGAGATTGCGCTATTCTGTGAATGCTACTGGACTCTGAAAAGAGCTTATCAATACCTTCCAGGACAGATATGAATTGAGGCTTCTAATTCTGTAATGTCCTCACCCATGGGCACTTTTCACGTGGAATAAGAAAGCATGAAACACTCTGCTTGAGCCTGTTCAACAGAATGAATTGAATGTTTCCCAGGATGGAGCATATGCCACATCTCTGGGCAACCTATGCCAGTGTTCATCAAACTCAATGTAAAAAACTTCTTCCTTGCATGAATTTTGAATTGACCCTACCTTAGCTTAGAATCATTATCCCTTGTCCTATTGCAACAGGCCTGTCAAAAAGTTCTATTCTTCTTGTAGCCCCCTTTAAGTACTGAAAGGCTGCAATCAGGTGTCTCTGGAGCCTTCTCTTTGCCAGATTGAATAAAATATGTACTTCTCTTTCCCATTTCTGGGTCTGGGCAGCAGGGAAGGAAGAACACTTCACCTGTCTCAGCTGTGCATACTCTGGCTGTATTCGCAGAACAAGGCTTTTTCACGTGCTCTGAGTGGTGTAAAACATAGAGGTCTTACCTAATGTGGTCCTGTAGCTCCTTCTATAGTTGCTAAAGAGAGATGGACTGCTCCGGCTTCTCTCTGCACTGCCACAGCTGTGTCTTGCAGTCATTCACACTGCAGTAATCTGACTTGCCCTCTGGAGGTGGCTGATCTTTCTTCCTTGGGCTGTAGACATAAACATGATCCCTGTTTTGTCCAGGGAACTTTAAGGGATTAGAGTTGGCTCAAGCGCACTCTAGAGTTTGTTAGTGGAACCTGAGTTGTCCAACAGAAAGGTTTTCCAGCTGAAGCTGTGTGTAATTATCATATTCTGCAGTGTAGGGCAATGTCTCTACTTTCTGGTAATTGCACTGAATGAACAGCAACAAAACCTTTGCCTTGCCAAGCCTGTACTTTCCCCATCCTGTTGAAGTAATGTTGTCAGCTGTGTCTAAGGAAGTTTGCTAGCTATTCAGATAATTTCAATGTTCACATGCAGGAATTCACAACTAAGTTTATTCACATTTATTTCCCAGTTGATATAAAGCATAAATGTAACTAAATCAGGTTATAGGCACAGTCAGGGAAACTGCATTGTTCGGGCAGCATGTGTACACACACTTGAAAAAGAAGGGGCCCTTAGCAGAGATAATAGAAAGAAAAAGAAAATCTATGACATTCATTGTCAGCTACTCAGATGTAATTAAAACTGATGTTTTGATAGTATTAAATAATGAGCTGTGTTGATGTAAGAAGGTGCCATTATTCAAACTTAATTGTGTGTCTCTAGGTTTCCTGTGCCAACTGAGTCCCCAAACTACTTTAAAATTAGGGGAATGATTGTAGAATGTGACTCAACTGTTAATTTAAATGCAATTCACACAAAGATTACATGGAAAAAAGTGATATTTATCAACTTATTTGTTCCTTGTCTTCACACTGAATCACATGTTTAGTAGCACTGGCAGTGCTACTGCTTCTGACTGTGAGGTGGTCAAAATTCCTTAAGCAGGATGTATGCAAATATATTAATTTTAAATTTCCCAGATATGGTGGGTTAAATCATTACCATGTCTTTCAGTTTGGTCTTAGTAAATCAAACTGTGACCAGATTTCACCAAATGAGACAGAGAAGGCACAAAAGGCAGAAATTGTTTGGTTCATTACTGCTGGTGATTAAAAGCACAGTGATAAATGTAGGCTTCAAATAGGTTTGTGCTTCATGTAGTGCCACAAAGTCATTGGTTCTCTCACACAGCTGGAGTCTGTTTTGCCTGGTGCATTATGAAATGAATAGTAACATGGGGTAAAGTAGAGAGGAAAAAGAGTTCTTTTCTAAGGATGTCATCTGCTAAAATCACTGGGGTCTGAGCAGAAAAACCACTGCACTGCCCTGAAAACATCAGCCAGAATCTTTATTATTTCATGTTGTATTACGAAGCCTCTTGAACTTCAGGGTGAGGTTGAAGAGTTGACAGTTAGGAGGAGAAAGATATTCCTTTTTTTGCTTCACATCTGACTATGTTTGAAAAGTAGCAGAGCCACTGCATAACCATAATAAAAGTTTCTTGTACAATCACTTTCCATTTAGTCATCTATCAAAACTTCACAAAGTACAGCAGCACCTTCAGTCTGTATGAAAGGCTGAATTTTAATATTTTTGTTCCTTTCATTTTCATTCCATTTAATATTTAAATAATTTTATTTCTGTGATTTTTATGAAATACAAGATTATTGTGAAATGCTATTAGTAACATCTTATTAAAACAAAAGGAATTCTTCTTATGTCTTTTTTTTGGCCTGTGACTCAGTGATAGAAAAAAAGCATGGCATTTACTTTTTGTTTTACATGTCTTTTCCCAAAATTCTCCCTAAAAGATTTCTTGAAAGATCTTTCTTCCTAAAGAAAGATCTTTCTTAAAGATCTTCCAAGAACTGTGATTCTGGGAAATCTTCTAACCACCAGCTGGAATCAGTGGTTCATTGGAAAAGTGAATCCGACAATCAGCTGTACAATCAGAGAGTCATAGAATTAATTAAGGCTGGAAAAAGGGACCTCTGAAGGTCACATAGAGATGGATTTACTCAGAGCAGAGGTAACTTGAAAGCTGATCAAGATGCTCAGGACCTTGTCCATTGAATTTGTGTTTCTCCAACATAGACTTGACAGATTTTTGGGCTACCTCTTCCAGGACTTAACCACTCTCACTGTGAACATTTTTTCCTTATTCATAGTCAATATTGTGACTATTGTCTCTTGACCTTTCACTGTGCACATAAGTGTACAGCACCAAAGCGCTGTGCACTGATCTTCCCAACATCTGTTAAAAGGATTTTCTGAAGTACCGCACACCAACTTTCTATTCTTACAATTTTAGAAACCTGGATGTAAAGGATGAGGACTACTTGAATCTTGTCTTGATGGGGACCTCAATGGTGTAAATCTAGCCTGTGAATCTCTCCAAATCTCGTGTCCATGTAGGTTTCATACAACTGTTGTCAGTGCTGTGGTGACGCTGCCAGAAGGGCACATTTTGGGATGATGGAGCATCTGGCAGACACTGACAACTCTGCATGGGGACATGCTGACAGTTTGGAAGGAGCCTGATGTTAAACACAAGATCTGAAAATGTTTTTGCAAGTCTTAGCTAGAAAGAGTGTGAGGGACAGTCCCAGGAAGTGATCATGGGCTGAGAGGATGCTTAGTGTGGAGCTGGGCTGGCCAGAGGAAGATGATGGTGCTCCCTAAGCAGTGAGAGGACCTTCAAAGGGGAGGCATATTATATATTCTAAGGCAAGAATATCCTTCAGGAAAGTTTACAATCTAGTAATGATTTTGAGGGAAAGCAACATACTTTTTTGTTCTCATTTGGGTTTAAAATGAACTTTTCCTGATCTCCCCAGCAAATCTATTTGACTTGGTAGATTAAAAACACACAATCCTCTGTATTGAAAGTTCCTTTTAGTAGTCCCCAAAAGTTTGATCTTCTAGTTACAGGTTTTCTGTGCTACCAAATCAACTAAAATGACAACAGTGCAAGAGATATTTATAGAGAAACTAGCCCTTCATCTTCTGTCCTGCCTGATGCCCCACTCACCAGCTCAAGCTGTTTTGGTGCAGTGGCCAGAGCTCCATTGAAGGACTGTTCTGCCTGTCTCACATGCAGAGTAAAAGCTCTCTGCTAATCATTTTTTTTCAAAGCAGACCATTTAAAAGGTTGCTTCTGTGTCTCCAGGTCTTGTCCCTACAGGTCCAGAAAGGATTACTATTAGTGGTTTGTGGAAAAATAGCCTCAGGTTTTATTGGAGATTACCACTAAGATAAAGGAGCCGCAGCAGGTCTTTAATTGTCTGTCTCACTGCTTCTAGTAATTTTCATTGGAATAAAAAGCAGCTGGTAGAGTCCATGGCAAGAAAATCCATCAATCTTTTTTAACACAAAACAATCCATCAGTTTTGGGTTTTTGGTGGCAAGAGAAAACTTATTCTCTCTTCAGGTGGCATTGTGGCTATTAATAGGTGAGTATCTACTTTTCTACCATCTCTAAATCTGTCTTTTCAGCTACCATTAGTTAATCATAGTAAAGGTTTATTGTTACAAGTCTCTTTGCAGCTCCCACAAGACGTTTCAAACTGGAGACCTCTAACTGCCCTGCCTCACTTTTTTTTCAGACATGCTTTTTGGTTTTTTTCACTTATAAATGCATAACCCTGAATGAATTGTTGTCAGCTTGTTTACAGGATCCTTTTAAATGCTTTTCCTATTGCTGGGAGCACATCTTTCTTTTTCTTTGTTCAGTTTTTTTTTCTTGACAACTGAAAACAACAATAACAAAAAGTGCCCAAGAGCTATTTTAATTCTTTATAGTTATTATAACTGAAGTTTTCATGGGATTTCTCTGCTGTTCTTTGGAAGCAGATAGTATTTTCCATATTGAAACAAGTCTGTGCTACACAGTAAAAGAGTGTGAAATAGAATTGTGATAACCTATAACTTAGGTGTTTATCAAAAGATATCATTTTATTGTGTTAAAATCCATACCCTGCAGTAACAGTTATGGCCTCCTATTAAGAACCTCATTTCCACTTAAATTCACACCAAGCACAAGGTAATACTCATCTAAAGGAAAAAGAGGTTGATACCTACTGAATTTTTTGATTAAAATATCTATCACGCTTTTCAAACATATGAGGATTTTTTAAATTTAGGTACTTTCAAAAAGTCCTTCTAGAGATCACTCTGCTTGTTTGAGCTGCTGAATACCTTTCAAAAGCTAGCTATTAGCAAATGCAAAAATTAAAATTTCACACAAGACCTGTTGTGTAATTTTTGGTAGAAGTATTAAGAATAGAAGAGTATTTATTATAATGTTAGAATTGACTGAATTTGAGAAAGAAATTCAGAAGAATAAGTCAATAGATTTACTGAGATGTCAATTTTGTTTTTCTTAGTCATTGAACTACTTTAACTTAGAGAATCTTAGAAAAAAAACTTTAGTTCATATCGCTGTAATACAATAGAAATGAATTATTTCTAGCAACATCTTAATATTACAATTATTAATAGCTAGCTTTTTTAAAAGGTGGCATTTGCCTGAAAAGCAAACTTATAACAATCAATAATTCAGCCTGTTTGCATTCTGATTGATTTAACAATAATTTACTTGCCATATATATTCAGTTATAATTCTCCATTAAATATCTACTGGTTTTTCGTAATAGTTGTCAGCACAAGAGACTAAACAATGATTCTCTGATTTATGAATATGACAACCAAAGTAGAAAAAAAAAAGAGGAAAATATATCTGTTTTACTATAGAGCTGGTTGCTACCCCCACTGACCAAATCAAAAGAGCATGTGTGGGCTTGTCTTCAGTTATACCACTCTGTAGTGTCTTCCTTTGCTGTTGCATGGTTGCTACTCAGGAAAATTTGCTGTTCATTAAAAAGGCCGGCAAAACTTGGCCTCAGTGACTGAAACACTGTTATGAAATGCATTTTTAGAGGAGCCTCTAGTAACCTCTGAACTGGCCCTGAGTTATTTACAGGTGTGGGACTGCATTCCTCAAAGCCAGGGCTATCCCCATTTGATGCCTAGGAATGGTTCCATAAGCTTAATTTAGTTGTGTGTTCTGTGAAGTACAGAGATTTCATCCTCCTTTGTAGGACATCAGAAAGTCACCTTTATTTCAGTGGTGCAAAAAGAGCACACTGAGATTCATGCACTTGATCACTCACAACTCTGGATTTGGTCATCTTGCTGAACAGCGAATTTGAGCCCCAGTCTCACATCCTCTAAAATTACCTGGGAGTATTCCCACAGGCACTGAAGGCACAGAATCAATCACTGTTACTATAATTAATGGTAGACAATGCATTTAGTTCTGTGGGAACATGGAATTGTTTAAATGCTGCTAAGTGCTGCAGGCTAAATACCAATACAGGCACAATTCATTTCAAATACTACATCTTGAACAAAAAAAAAAAAAATATTGCTCTCCGAGCATTTTTATTATTGATATTTTATTTATTTAAGTGAGATTCTATGGCCCTTCTGAATTAAAAAAAGAAAAACCCAACCCAAAACTTTGGGCATACATAGTTTATGGGGTTTGTACAGAAGTTTTCATACACTTCTGGAAGACAAGACACTTTCAAAGTGGGTGGTGGAAGACATCTAATTGAGCATGGCAGGAAAATACTAAAAGCAGAGAATACCAGATAAGTTGTAAATTATGTGGAGAAGAAATGTACATTTATTCCAGATTCACTCAACGACTGTGCAATTTTAGTTGATAAATTGAGTTTGAGCTGAGTATCTTCCAAGTAAAAAGAGTAAGCCTCTCTGGCTTGAGCTCAAAACTGTAGGCTCCTTGCCTGGGACAGTAATATCATATCCTTTGTGGTTCAGGCCCAGGGGAGAAGATGCGGGAAACTGATCTCTACATATGTTTTTATTCTGTGCAGGAGACTATTCCCCACAGTGTTGGCTGGAAACAGCCTATAGGATGGGGCTGCTGGGGAGTTCTTATAGGTTTCTGATTCAATGTTCCTTCTCCAGATGCCAAAGTGGTTGAGCGACTGAGCTTTAGCTTGGATCCATTAATAGTCTCCAAAGACTGGCCATCTATGTGCTTGGCACAGAGACACTTAACTCTTCTCTCCTTATGCACCCTCTGGACATTAGGAGGAGACAGTTTTACCACTGATCTGCTGGAGACTCATTCATATGAGGAACTGAAGTTATCCTTGGAAGCTGGAACCCTCACTACTAAATACCAGATCGCCTCTAGAGTTACAATAGAGAGCTTCTCTCAACAGACGCATTTTTAGCTGCTCTTTCCAAGTGTGGCGAAATTGTGCTATGCAGAAGCATTACTTAATCAGGTTTGATTGCAGCCACAGCACAATTTAGTCTCTTTTATACACTGCCTACTAGTCTAGACTACTAGCTCACACAATATTAATGCAATACAGATTAAAAGAATATTGTTGGAAAATACTGAAAGAGAGCCTTGTTTATGTCCCACTCCTACTAAAACTGAAATTAAAATGTCTATTCTTCATCTACTGAATAGTCACTTCAATAGCATTCATTTAAAATTGCCTAAAAATTCTTAGATTGACATTCTGCAATTGTAGGTTATAGGGAAAGGATTTGAATTATGCTATTTTTTCTGAACTGAGAAACAACTGTATAAAATTTCTCTTGGGATAGAAAGAAAAGAAATTAATACATCCCCATGGTAGTTTTTCTGAGTTGTGTTCTCTTTCTATGAACATACTCAGAACCAAGGTAAGAGAATCAGTGAATCTGTTTTAAATCCAGAGTCTATTCATGAGAAACTGCTTCTGAATTCTGAACAGCAAATACCCATGCAGGAAACATGATTCTGCAAGAACAGAGCCCTCTTTCCCAGTGCATTTTACTCTGTGAGACAGAATCTATATTTTGTGCTTATCTGAAGGCTGAAGGTCTCTTTGCCAGAACAAACTATTCATTGAAATAGTCGTATTCAGTCTTCTAGGTCTTTGGCCTAAGAGAATGAATATAGTTTCCATAGAAATCAATGCATTTGGAATTATGCTCAGTCTGACTTTCCCGAAACTAATATCACATGAAAGTGCAGAGGAGCTTCTTTTGGGAAAAAAAAATGAAACCATGACAGAATTTTTTAAGAGTTAAAAAGAAGAGTAAAAACCAGTCTGTAGGTTTGTGGGTTTTTCTTTTTTTAGATTATTATTATTATTATTATTATTAGGCAGACAATTACTATGTATAACTTTCTAAAGAGTGAAAATCCCCCTCTTAGGTAATTTTAAGAATAGATGTCATGAATTTTATGAACAAGATCAAACATGCCTCAGAACACAGTCTGCTGATTCAGGATAAAAAGATAACATTTGCATCTAATACATTTCTCATTACTCTGACTTGATTGCTAATAAATGAAACTAATATCCCAAAGTGGAGTCTGCTTTGCCTAAGACAGTCACTGGTGACTGATCTCTCCCTGTCCTTATCTTGACCCATGAGCCTTTCATTGTGTTTTTTCTCCCCTGCCCAGCTGAGGAGGGCAGTGACAGAGCAGCTTTAGTGGGCATGTGGTGTCCAAGTAGGGTCAACAAAACATGTTTGTAATTTTTTCCATTTTCTTTTAAATTCTGCCTATTATTTCTGCACTCACCCAAGCTTTTCTGATTTTCAGTTACATACCTAAAAAAACAACACATAAGATTGAAAGTGTACAGATCTCTTTATTTGTAAGTAAGACAGACACATCTGAGAAGAGTGATTCAGAAGAGGTGTCCGTCAGTCTAATAGAGATTTCCCATCTATTCCAATCGTTCATTTACTCTCTGTGTGTATTCTAGTTTTCCCTGTTCTGTAATATTCAGTGTATGCATGAAGTCAGTATTTCCTTCTCTTTAATCCTCTTAGCTAGGCAAATATTATCTAGCTTGCACAATATTCTTATTAATAGATAGGGTGTTAAAATAAACCTTCCAGTTTCCCATTGTCATTAGAGATTCCAGATTTTTTCTCAGATTTTTATTAACTCTATCTCTTCTTTCAGTTAATTCAATCTTCAGCTGGTGTTAGCCAGTATAAATTGATGAAGCTTTACAGATTCATGCAGCTCTGAATTTTTAGTTTATGATTTCAATAGGTTACATTTAATGGTAACCTATAAAATCCATTGCCTATGCATCTGAAAACTAATTCACACACACTGTGGATTGAATTATCCCTACCCATGCTGGTAGGAAAGGGGCAAGCAGAGTAAACACACAAACAGCTAATCTTAGTGAAGACTTACAGAGAAATAGAGAATAATATAGAATCATGGGTATAAGGTTGTAATGGAAAATATAGACTAAATAATTCAATTTCACATCAGAAATTGTGCACATACCTATTCTTAAAGCATAATACAGAGTTCCTTTCTCTTGTTTTCTTGAGCCGGCTGTTTGCCCATACTTTCTTGTTAGACACCTTCAAAACCAGCTGAATACAGACAATATTTCTTACCCTGACCTAGTACCTCTTTTATCCTTTTGTAGCAACTAAATGATTATAGATTTTCCATGGCTTTTATCCATATTTAATTGCTGTTTCCTCTTCTCTGTTCTTGTTGAGATCTAGAGAAAGGTAAGGAATCTTCTTACTGCCTTTTTCACCTCTGTATTCACCTCTCAGAACCTATAGAAAAAAAAGCAGCAATCTGAAGACAAAAACTTATGTAGTTTTAAAATTTCATTCAGGGCAGGGTATTGTTTGTGACTTCACTTGCTATTTCCATTTTATAATAAAGAAATGACCTGTCATTGAGAATGCACCAGCATGTAGGAGACTAAAGCTCAGCCAGGACCCAGTCACTTACTAATTTCAGCTCATCTCCAAGCTCCAGCCCCACTATATTTTTGAAATTCTGCTTTTCAAAAGATCATGAGAAGTGAAGTTGACTGGTAAAGTCAAGTGCAACATTTCCTATTGGTCAGAAATATGAGAATAGAGTAGAATAGACTAGAACTGAAAAGTTCAGTTGGAAGGGACCTACAAAGATCACCTTGTTCAACTGCCTGATGGCTTCAGGGCTGACCAGCAGTTATAGCATGTTATTTAAGGGCATTGTTCAAATGCTTCTTAAACACTGACAGCCTTGGGGCACCCACTACCTCTCAAGCAAACCAGTTTCAGTGGTAAAGAAATGTGGTACCAGCTCTTGGTAAAGAAATGCCCCTAATGTCCAGCCTAAACCTGTCCTGACACAACTGTCCTGTCATTGGATACCAGGGAAAAATGTTCAGCACCTCCCCTTTCACTTCCCCTCCTCAGGAAACTGCAGAGAGCAATAAGGTCTCTACTCATCCTCCTTTTCTCTAGACTAGACCAACCCAGTCCTCAACCACCCCTCACAGAATCTGCTATTAGTCATTAGGGATTTTAATTAACACAGCTTGTTCATTCACACTGAAGCACAAAAATAAAAATAAATATTACCAGTGAAAGGAAAGTTAATGTTGACTAAAATTGTTATTTAATACACAGATGAGTGAAGAATATTCACATAACTTTAGATCAAAAACTGTTACCTGTTGCTGTGATACTGCAGAGTAATACACATAATTACATTTAGTGCCTGCTTTAAAAAGAGAAAGAGGCATTTCAGTTTTGTGGGGACTATTTATTACAGGCACAAATGTTAATATTTTGATGGTAGTCAAAAAAACAAGCAATCAGAGGTTTAGAAGTTAAACATTTGAACCTGCAATTTAATGCAGAGGTTTAAATGTGGATTCATATTTATTTTCATTTGCAAGGCTATATGCCCTCAAACATCAACTGTTAGCTTGTTCATTAAAGCTTTTGGTAATTTAGACAGTTTCCCCACAAATTGATGTATGCCTGCATTGTTCTGTGGCCACAGCAACAGAAATATTGCATCAGATTATTATAAATGGTTCTCTCTAATTGCTTTTCTAAAACAATGCCTTACCAAACTCTTTTCAGAATAAGAAATGTCCGACCACACCAGTTCAGCAGTTGTAGAAATGTTCTCATCAAGGTTTGCATAGCTGAACCAATATCAGGCATGTTCATATGCACATCAGCCCTTCGATGTACATCCATTCCTCAGCCTACATCTGTATTGTATTCACAGCTGTATAATTATTGTCAGCTGTACCAAGAAAGGGGACAATTACATCCCAAGTGGAAATTACAAGTATGTTAGTGCAAGGCTTTATCTTTTTTGGTTAAATACTTCAACAGATCACTGATGTCGGAGGCAGCAGCATGACAACACAGCAAACCTAACCAACAAATGCTGCCTACATCCTTGTATCCTTATGAAACACCATGTGGGACAAGGTCAATGCTGAGAACAGGGATTATACAATTAGCTTTATAGGAGAAGGCTGACAGCATGCAGATGGAGGGATCAGTAAAACAGATGAATGAATTTACAGTGATTAAGCACACTCCCACCTGCACCTCCAGAAAAATGAGGAATTGACATTTAGTTTTACACCACCTTGGCATCTGCATGGAGATGAAGTGAAGGTAAGGAAATTATATGCTCTGTCATGTTGTTTTCCTGAACCACTTCAGAGAGACCTACCAAAGGGAAAAATGGCTGGTCCTGGTGGAGGTGATAGTGTTGGAGGATAAAGACTAAATGCAGTAGGCTAATAGAAATTATTTTATAAATATATATATATATATTCAAATGTGTATATATATTCATGTGCAAATGTGTTACAAACACCTAATATGATCACATTCACCTTTACTCTGCTCTATCTGATTAAGACTTGACTTACAAGAAGCCAAATCCTAGTACAGAATGTGATCTATGAAGCATGCTGATATCCAGGATTTCCTTTGGAACACACAGTGTTGGACGGCTGTCCCTTTCATACACTAAGACTTTGCTTGCAAGGAGAGGCCTATGTGACATGGTGAGAATCCTAACACTTGCAAATCTTTCAGATTATTGGTTCAAACCAGTATTTCCACAAGCAGTTACATTTTTTTGTAACTGAGGCTCATTTGTGCTCACAAAGGAGAAACACCCTCTCCTGACTCTGGAACATCAAAGGAGAGCTGGTAATGAGATAGTGGTGAGCAGAGCTGTGACTGATTACTTCAAATTGAGGGCAGCAATAATGATGAGGTATGATGACTGACTGGTGGCTATCCTGAAATGCAGGCAGTCCTTAGGAGGATGTGCCCTAAATATCTGGGCCCATAGGCACCCACTGGAGCTCTCTATTTAGGGTGGTCTCGGGCAGGTTAGACAGACTGAGTCATGAGTTTATTTTGGATTGGTGCATACCTGGTGCCATATTCCCTGCTGCCCTACAGTCACTGTGGTGCAGAGCTCAAGGAGCAGCTTCTGCCACACTGTGGGAGGGGAGTGTGAACATTGCTGCAGTGTTCGGGTGGGCATGAGGGGCCACTGAGGACTGCAGTGGCAGAGGTCCAGGCAGCAAAGCAAGCAGCACCCAAATCAAAAATTGAATGAAAGAAGGCAAAAGTAGCTGCAGAAAGTAATGACAATTCAGCTTGGTATTCACTCCAAAAGCACTGAAGCCAGTGCCTTAGCAGTTGGCTGTTTCCTTCCAGGATATGAGCCCTACAGAGGATGCTGCATTCTGCAAAGTTTTAGCTATTTCCAACCAATAGTATGGCTGCTTTAGGGCTGGTGGAAAAAGAAAGAGCAGGTAGACAAGTGGATAATAAGAGTTTCTGACAAAAAAAACTTTTTTTTTTTAGGACATTTGCTCTTTATTTAGTGATTGTTTGCCAGATCACACTTTGGAAAACAACTTATATTTCATTTTTCCAGGTGTGCGGTATCTTATAAGCTGGTGTAAGATCTCTGGATTCCCAAAGTGTTGTCCATCTGGGTCTGTGTGTTTGGTGCATTAACTGAAATTATTTTAACTATAGTACTGTGGGGGAAAAAAATTAAAAACAATGTTTCTCTCAGGAAAAAAAGTATGAACCAATAATCACCATCATTTAAACTTTTGAATTTCACTTTCTCTGAATAAACACAGAAAAGGTTCTATGAAGACAGCTAATCAGATGCTGATTCACCCATACATTCACAGGTTCCTTGTTCTTTTCCTGAGAATCACTGATTAAAAGAGATGAGATTATCAGTATAATACAGATATGATGGATTGGAGGTGTCAGAATGAGGGTCTTTGAAAACTCATTATTTCTTTTGATCTGTTTAAGAGCATTCTGCAAGCACTGCTTTTTTTTTTTTTTTTAATGGAAACAGCATATCCATTGCTCAAGTAGTAATCCAAATAATTGTGATGAGAATTGTGGATGAGATTTTTCTTTTCAGGATCAATTCAGGAGTCTTGGTTAAAGCATATGTGATGCACTGACTTCCAGAAAGTTCTCAGTATGATTTTTCCGTTAGCAATGGCAGCAATATTCAGTATCGTTTCATTGGATCTGTCAATGGCAGCAGTAAGTAACACAGAGGAAACCTTTAATGTGCAAATAATCAGTTATAATAAAAAGCCCTGCCACTCAGTTGACCAGCTAAGTCTCTTTCACCCCTTTTTAATACATCCATGGCAGTCTAAATTTCCTGTTTGGTTTAGTTGTTTCTGGGTGAGCTGAGCATCACTGCACATGCCAAAATCTGTTATTGTATTTTCCATAGACTGAACTTTCCAAATAAGCACTCAGTTCGCAGCAAGCTTAATAACAGTTGGCCCAAATCCTTCAGATTTATTGAAGGAAAGCTGCGATGGCTGGGCATGTTAGTCTTCCTCCACTCTCAGGAAGTTACTGTTACAAGTTACTGAATTGCTTCAGGGATTTACTGTGGTGCTTTGGAGCATGGAGCTGTGCAATTCATAGGGAAAGAGTTGTTAACAGAACCCTAGAAATCACAGGTATTTTGGAAAAAAATCTTTGGCTCAGATAAACAGAAAGGGAGATCTTTATCTCAAATCCCATATTTTAAATGCCACAGTATCATTACCAGATTATTCACCAGAAATAATGAAGTAAGATTATATATAACCTTGAGAGAAAGGAGAAACAGCAACATGTTATGTAGCAGCCTGCCATTGATGCTAGAAAGAGTATTGCTATCTAATAACCACAGGGCTGAATTCATGCGTGATGTGTAAGGCCATGTTGGGTTAACCTGCATTAAACACCTGACAGCTCGTCTTTCTTACTCTCTGGAAACACTTGTATAACTTGTCATGCCAGTGAAGTCATACTGAATTGAGCAAACTAGTTGAAACCAAATATGCAGAGGAACATATTTGTCATTACACTTAAGCTGACAGCTGTAGCAATTTTCTTTCAGCAGACACACACAGATTGGTAAAAAAGAGGGAAGCTTCTGTGGATTTCTAATTGTAGAGTTCTGTTGCAAAGGCCATCAAAAATGGGCCTCTGATTTTAAGAAGTATTAGGAAACAATCAAAACCAGGTGGTTTGTTTGGATTTAATATTCATTAATCACTAGCAATTTCTAACAGAATTAGGAATTAAGCTTTTCAGAATTTTCAAGAGGAAGCAGAAACTATTGTAAGATTCATAGTAGAATAGAACTAGCATAATAAAAAATGGGTCACTACAAATAGTACAGGAAAAATCATTACAATCAGTAGCAAGAGTAGAAGGACATCTTCATTTTCACTATAATTTAACTGATCATTGTGACACTGACAGCAGTATTAAAGGTCACTTACTGGATTAATCAGTTATTCTGATTTTCTTGTGTGATTTCACACTGAAAGTTCACACCATTAAACACATTACAAATGGGTAACTATCCATATAGGCACCTTCAAGTTGTTTCTGACCAAATCAAATTTACTTGATTTGCCACACTAGCGTATGGCAAAGTACTGAACTAAGTCATATAACTTTGCATTTGCTCTTTTCAAAGTCACCCTGGGCCATCACCATAGCTCAGATGATTCATGTTGACTGGCTATTCAGCAGTAACTTGTGCATGTCTAAACATTAAAATATTTTAATGAAAATGTTTGATCTAAGTGTTACTGAAAACATAATGACGATCCATACTTACTCTGTCACCAGAAACTATTATTAAAGTATAACTTTAATTATAATTATAACACATGTATATAAAATCTCTTTGATAATCAATAAATAACTTCCTTTTATTCATGATACTTGAATATGTATGGTCTCAGTTTTCTTTAAACTACAGCTACTATGACGACCTTTTACTCCTCAGAACTTACAAGAGATTCCACCGATATATTTTTAGACATTTGCCTCGTTTCTCTTCACCTCTTAACTCATCCAGAGATTTTCTCTCACTCATTGCTAAAGCTGTCCCATTTTGACTTCCAGTGCAGTGACACTGCCATTCCACCCTTTCAGTAAGATTTTAGTTCAGTTGTCTTGCAGAAACAGCCTTGTTTTGACAATGTCACTGCAGGTAATGCACTTGCAAAGTCATTTTCTTTTGTAGCTTTTACAGTTGTCTGCTGTTTCCTACCCTTATTACTAACTTTCCAATTCTCCTTTAGGGGGTATGCATCATTCTCTTTGTTGCACAGTGTATTCCCAGCATAACCTCCCTGGGGAAAACCAACCTATGCTACATTTTCACCTTCCATTTTTCTGCTGATGAATGAAAAGCCTACCTTTCCAATCAAGTATCCCAACTTGTCATCACAACGCTCCCTCTGCTTATCTGCTCTAACATAAAATTTAGCAAGACAAAACTGGACTCCTAGCTCAGACACCAAGGATGGATATATTTTTTTCACCACTGTGAAATATCTTGGAAGATCCTGGACTCACTCCATCCAACAGGCATCAGCTTTTGGGCTGAAGCTTTAGCACTGCAGCTGAAATCTGAGAGGATTCCTTGTGTGTTTTTGGGATCCTGGGCTGAACAATACACCTGCTCTTCCTCCGCTAAGGTGTCAGAGATGCTAGAGCTGATGTTCATCAGATCACAGGAGCTATATCCCAACTAGAGAAAAACGTGGAGTAACAGCAATTTGGGAGGAAAATCACAATATTCTCTATAGCAATCAGAAGATTTTTATCTTCTGCAGTGTTGATTGGAGTAATAGTTTCATCCTCACTTCTCCTTCACATTCTCCCTCAGTTTCCGGAGTCACTTAGTTCTCTTACTTAGCATCTTCACCCCACAATCACAGTTTCACATATGCAGGCTGGCTGTGAAAATTTAAGGGTCTTCTATTTGTGTATTTAAGTCTCTGCATGTCTTTGTGGTTTGGCTAACCATGCTGTCCTGTGGGCATGACATGTCCTCCCTCCTAACAGATCTGTGAGCCCATCCTCTCAGCTCTTCCGTTCAGGACAACCTGCACCATACATTCTCTCCCAACTCATGTTTTTTAACAGAAACACAGACTAGGTGTTGCTATCTTTTTTTTTTTCTTTGCCAGTTGTTTGGGTGACACCTTGCCTTGGTCTCAGGATGGGAGAGCAAATCCAGATGCCGGCTAGCTCCAACCCCTGCCTCCCCTTGGCGACCAGTCAAGTATGACCGTTCCCTGCCAATTCCCCCGGCGGGCAAGAGTAGCGGTTCAGCCAGGCTCAACGGGGTCGAGACCAGCCGACATGGCCAGCCCGTGGACTCGTGACGGAGATCGGGATAAAGGAAAGGAGGGAGGGCTCTCTTACGTGGTTTTCCAAGCTGCTTTATTCCCTGCACTGGGTGCGGGGCCGCGCCAACCCGCGGGCATTGCTGGGCAAACCCTGCCGCAAGGGGAAGCCCCATGCACGATTTGTAACAGTTGCAACCGCCAAGGAAGCAGCGGGAGCAGTCCAGGTGGCGCGGGACGGTCCAGGGTTTTTACAGGAAGAGCTGAGCTGTGCTCTGGTGTCAGGGCGGCGGCGGGAGGTCGCCGCTGCTTGCTCAGCTTGCTGCCACCTTGCTGGGACTGTGGAGGAGTCGGGTGAGCAGGCTCCAGCTGTCCGAGATGGCGTCGGGGTGGAGCGGAGGTGTGCACCGTCTAGAGAAGCAGCGGGAGCCCGGCAGGAGCGGTGGGTGCCGTGCAGGGTTCGGCGCAGCCCGCTGGGACCACCACGGAGCGGGGTGGATCGGCTCTGGTGTCACCTCAGCGACAGAGTGGGCAGACGTGGTGGGCTCGGGCTCATGCGGGCTCTGGCAGTGCGGCGCAGTTTGCCGATGCAGGTCAGACAGCAGCACCGGCACTGACTCGGAGCGGGGCCAGCCCGGGCCAGGAGGTGCTGTAACGCTGAGTCGGCAGCGCAGCACTGCTGTCTGGAGCAGGGGGGGAAGTCTGCAGCCTGAACGAACATGCGGGAAAAGCTGAGGACAAAGGGGAGCGAACTCCTTTTAAAACCCAGGCTGCCTACCTTGCGGGGCGGCCTGGCAGCGAATCGGGGCTAGCAGGGAGGGCGATTTCAAGGGGTGAAACCAATAATTGAGGGGGAATATCATAACTGACAGTGAATGTTCTCGAAAATGGGTGTGACCTGGCACAGACAGAAGCTGGGGCTGGGTTTCAGTTATGAACATGGAAAAACCAAGAAAGCTTTTGAGAGTGACAATTATGAGGGACTGAACAGGGGTGAACAAGGGAACAAACCATTGTAACATTTTGAATACATTTCTAACCAGTTAAAACCTTCTAACCCCACTGCCACATTTGGGTTTTTTCTTTTACCCATCAAATACTGGTTGGACATGAGGGAAACAGAATGCAACCCAAAGAAGCGGGGGTATTTACAGAGACTAAGGGAGAATGGATATGTCGATTAAGAAAATCTTTTTAGTATATAACCAGTTTTCATACTCAATCTCATTTTAATGTATTTAATGCTAAATTTACAAGTCATTACCAGAAGTTATAATGATTGGTTCAGGTCTGTCATGAAAAATGTTTGTACTACAAACTGGCAGTGACTGATAGTAGAATAAGTCCATTACAAGAAATCAATATCTTTTTTTTTCAGTCATCGTTACAGTGCTATTTTATGTGTTTTCTCTTGTAAATTTAGTGAATTAAATTAAAAAAAAAAACCACTGAAAACATTTTTTCCCCACAAATACAAAGCTAATGTAGTTTGTAATTAATTGGATAATGCTGGATTAAAAGAAAGAAGAAAGACAACGCTAAAAACAAGCTGCAAATGAATACATCATTATTATAGCATATTCATCTAACACTATCTTTACACAACCTGTCAGCTTTCAGTTTGATGCTTCTTCCAGATGTTTCAGGCTCACAGAACATAAAACTTCTGTAAAACCTAAATTAAGACAGCAATATGTGAAATAATAGCTTTGGTAAATTATTTCCTGTTCATAGGATGGTTTTCAGAATCGTGAGCATTAGTCCTTCACATTGAACATCAAAGAGTCTGGCACAGACAGAGAAGATAAACTCTGACCCTTGTGAGCTTGTTCACGTCACTTCTACCCATTTAAATTCCAGTTAGGTTGGTCAGAAGCAACAGAGAAAAGCTTTAAATTGCATTATTAACAATAGGTTAAATCTTAGACTGCTGATTAAATCAATTTCTCTCAGATAAAATCATAATAGGCCTTGGCTGTATTTGTCTGACAGGAAACATGTCATTGGTGATGCTTTGTGTTGCCTTTAATGAGTGTGATTGTCATCTTCCAGCAGGGAGAGTACAAAAGGCACCTGCAGGTCTGGGTGAATGGAATCACTTATTGATCAAGTTGTCAGGCCTGTCAGGCATTTAGGAACAGCTGAATGAGTACATAAAATCAATGTGATCTTGTATTTATGTGGAGGCTCCCCAGGTCAGTCAGCTGATTGAAAATTTTGACTAAATTAGCCACACATAAAATATAATTTCCAAAATTGTCTAACTCACAACATTCATGCTTAAAAACAATCAAGTTGTTGAATAGTATTGTGATTTTTTGAAGACACTTAGATTTCTTAGAAATAGTTTTGGCCAGCTTTGTCTTGGGGTAGAACAGCAGCCCACACAATATTTTTTTTTATCTCTACCTGAAAATTGTTTTTTAACTGTTATTTATTATTTATATTTCATTTCCTCTCCCCATTTACTGAGAGTCAGCTCCATTTTAGCAACGATCCTTGCTTCTGTTCATCCATGCTATCAAGTTGAGGCTGTTCTAGAAAGACAGTAAGCAGACAAGTAGGGAAGTGCTTCATCTTCCCTAAGAAAACTGCACACTTGCATGTGGGCTCTTCATGGTCCAATTCACCTTCCTGGGGCTGGAGCAAGGAGAAGGGAAGGAGAGAAACTCCAGTAAGGAGGTGTAGCAGGAGGAACCCTCCACTACCTCCAACTCAGCCTGCTTTGGCAGCCGAGGTGGATTTTAGACTGATGAATGCAGTTGAGACCTGAGACTGCAAAAGGATTGAGAGTTACTGGGAATGGAGTTAACAACATTAAAGTAGCAGTCTTGTCTCACAACCTTCTTTATAATAGACAATTAACATGGTCATTTTAGTCTGTGATGCAATGCATTTCCATTTCCAGTCTTTTGTTAGATGCTATCTTTTCTGTTTTCCCTCTGTCACTCCACACCCACATATTGTGATTTGTTCACTGTATTTCCATTCACATCCTACCCTTCCCTCACTCCATTATTCTCCCCAGGGAGCCACTTTCTCCATACTATCTTCCACATCTGTCTTCTTTCTTCATTTGTTTGTCTTATTTGCTGTCCCTAAACTCATTGAGAAATAAAACTAATTCAAGACTAAAAAATGGCTTATTCAATTTAAATGTTTTCTCTCTGCTGTTTTTGATACATGACATTTTTTTCTTTGCAGAGGGATAGAATTCATGCTTGGACATGAAATGTATTATGAAGTTTGAAAGGCATATTTTTTTTTCTTTTATTAAATCATCTTCAAATTTTTATCACTGCATCAGTCATCCCTGCAATTTTCCCATATAAATTTGCTTCACTGTTGAGCCTTTGGAATCAGATTAGTTCTCAGTTTCTTTCAGTAGGAGTTAATCAGCTAAAATGTTGTCTATTTTATAACTGTAATATCACAAGCATCACAATGAGCAAGTTCATTATAAGTGAAAGTAATAACACAAAATTTTAGCATTCATTCACATGTCAGAAAGAAATAACAAGAATTCTTTTAGAGGAAATCCCTTTCCAGCCAGTGCCTCCCCAGAAGTCTCCTGGATCACACCTTTTTCTTCCCATCTGTGAACAACTGAGGAGATCTTCAAGTTTTCACACACTGCAAAAACAGAACCCTTCAAATTCTGCCCTTTTTCACACAAGGACATGGCTTCTTCTGTGATTCAGGGAGAAATCTGCATGGGCATAAGACTGAAGTTGTGCTAAGTCTTAGATGTCTGAATTTTAGAAGATAACACAGTATTTAAAAAAGCATGATGTATGACTGCAGATATCATTGTAAATGTTGTTTGAAAGTTAGACTGGGTTGATAAGAATGCATCTGGGGTGGATTTAAACTTTTCAAAGTAAATTTCAAGAGTTTGCAAAATATCCTTGGTGATGAGGAGACTGTGATTGTTGAGTTCTTATCTGATGATTAATGAGAACTGTAAATTAAATCTCTTAACTGCATGTTTTTATTATGACAGGTGCATGAATGCACAGCAGAAGGAGTTGCTGAGGGGGAAAGAGAAAGGATGCTTACATGAATTTATGGGTGACAGTTTAGAATCACTATGTTTCAAGTCACTTCATTCCACATTTACTAGAAAAAATAATAGAGATTCAGCTGAATCTTGCACAAATAGCATATTTCACCTTAGTGAGAATTTTGCTTCTTTGGCAAAAGCAGGAATTAGATCTTGGATTTTAAGCTTTCTTGGCCCATATAAAAATTGGTACCTAACTACAGATACATAAAGAGGTTCCTGATGAAATGTGCACTGTCTAATGTTAGCAAAAAGGAAAACACTTGTCATCTGTATCACTGATTTGCTGAAGTATAGCATGAGTGCTTTTCTTCCTTCCTTGATCTTCCCTACCCAGTGCTGCCATACCTTTAATATCCTCTTTCCCTGTATTTTCTGATTTACACATAAGATTTTTTCAGATAGTTTCTGTGATTTCTTACCTGCAACAAGGCTTCTCTAATCTTACTGTTTTGATGCTGAATGTATACATAAATCCTAAGCAAAAAACATCTAAAACTAAGGGAGAGAGACAGGGGGAGTGGAGATAGTTTAGATCAAGATATATTATGACTTGTCAGTTTATTTCATCTTTGTTAGCACCTCAGAAAACCAAGCAACAGGAGCTGCACACAAGCAGAAAGTTCTTGCCTCCAAATCTGCTCTGCATTTACACCCAGCTCCTTCCTTTCCCTCTCCCTTAGCCTACCTTAAAACAGAGCATTTCTGCTCACCAGGATTTTTTTCAGTAGTTCCATCAAGTGGTGGGAGCACAAAAGGAGCAGAGCAGCCCTCTGTGCCCCAGTGGTACACACAGCACCAGGGTTACAAGGCAGAGCACAGAGGAGCATCCTGCTGGAAGCTCCTGCTTGCTCACACCTCTCGCTCCTGAGGAAGAGAGCTGTAGCTTGAGGAATGGCTGTACTCTTTATTGCCTCTCAGTAGGCATCTGTAAATCAAACTCAGGAGGCATCTTTCCCATTTTCAGATGACCCCAACAGCTGGATCTGTTAATAGCCCAAACTGGTCCTAATCCTCTTTAAGTGATTTAATAAAATTGGGGAAATATTTTAATTTTTGTGTGCTATAAATAGACTGTAATTACCAGATACACAGATTAGGAACCTGTCTCCTGAAAGACTGCCATTAAATTCTTTATTTAACAAGTTGGGGCTTTCATACTAACACTGGGATCCTGTTTGTAATAACTTTGAAATTATGGTGCTAAAAAGCTTTGTCTTCCAACTGATTTGTGAACGATTTTGAATTTATTATAATTATTTCTCTAAGATTCCAGTAGCTATGTGCAGGAATGAGAATTCATAGCTTAACAGGATGTGATATACAATTGGATATTTAAATTCTTCTGATTATAAAGACAGTTACAACTCAATGGAAAAATGGACTTTAGTAGGCACTGTCACACATATTGCAAATTCCTACATATTTTAAAATGTATGAGATGTGAAATGATCCAAGGAACTTTGAAACTACATCAATTATTTTGCATCTGGCATTGCACACCACCTGCATAATGAGAGAGCAGAGGGCTTGAGGGTTTTTGAAACTTGTTTCGGTGAATAGTCACATGAGCACATTGTATTGTTCACCAGACAAATGGAAAGCTATCACTGTCCCAGAATTCCAAAATTAATTTTATTTGCTCTTGGCTTATATTTGGCTTTGTTTTTTTGCTTTGTACTTTGGTATATTTTGATATATCAAAACCTGAGTATTTTTTCTAAAGAGCAACTTAAATTATATACAGCTAAATCCTTTTTTGTACATGCAGTTGGGCTGCCTCAGGGGATTTGAAAGCAGAATGTGATATATGCTGTTTGAAAGGGCACATTTTAATATGTGCAGTTTCTTTGTTTATCAGGTTTCAAAAAGACTCTGTAGCCAGAGTTAATTAATGTAAACCTTTGGCTCTTTTGTCATTCTTCAAATAGTTTTATTTTCATAACATAGCAGTGTTTTAGTGTTTCTAAAAATCTGACCCAGTATAGATGTGTTTAAGGAAAAAAAATTCAAGGGCCAGACCTGGCATAGTGAAGTTAATATTCCTATTGACAAATGCTGATTCACACACTGCAAATAATGCAAAAATTCTTAACAGCAGAGTGTCAAAATTCTGCGTCACTATTTATACTTGAACATAGCTTAGAGAAAACTTTGTGTGTAACTTCATAATTCAAAAGTCAACAAAAAAAATACAAAGGCTACTTTCAAGTAAATTCATTACAGTTTTGATATCCTCTGTTCAGTACTTTCTGTGTCCATTTATACCCCTGTGAGGCAGCTGTTACAATATGGCATCTTACAGACTTTTAACACCTGTGTAAAAGTGCAATAACCCTTGTGTCAATGTAAATATTATGTGCAGGCCAGAAGACACTCGATCCTTAGCTTGTGAAACACAACCTCCACCTTCTTGAAACCAGATGGGTGTTCACAGATTATCCAACAGGAGACAACGGCTGAAAAGAAGGACAGTGCTGCAATTGCCTTCTAAGAGGGAAGAGTAAGGCTAAGGCCATCAGTAGGTCTGCTAGTGCTACAACTGCCTGCCCTGAGGCCTTTTGTCTTGGGTGTTTTCCCAGAATATTTATACTCCTAAAATCTTAAAAATATTAATTTGTGTTACTGCAATATTACAGGAGACAATAAACTTAACTTCCTCTGGCATCGGCTTCTGAAAAAGTTTTGGCTCTCCAATGACTATTTCAGTGAATGTGTACATGCAAATGTGAATCTTTACAAGGAGGTAAAAGTCAACTCACAGAATCACATGAATTTGAAGGGTTCTCCAGAAACCATCTACCACAACCTTTGCCCTGAACAAGTCCAATAAGATCAGGTTACCCAGTCAAGTATTGAGGCTCTCCAAGGACGGAGTTTGTGCAACCCCTTTAGGCAAGCTGCTCTGGTATTTGACCACCTTCCTGCTAGAAAATATATTGCATCAGAATTTCCCACATTCCATCTTTCTTATTTCCTTTCATCTCTCCATTGTGCATCTCCATCTCCTTTATGTCCTCTTAAAGAGTGGCTGTAGATAGCAGCAAGATCCCCGTTTTATCATGGACTGACAAACCCCATTCCCTCAGCCTGTCCCCATACATCCTGTGCTCCAGCCCCCTGCCCAGCTGGTCTTTGCTGGATTACTCACAGTGTAGAAATATCAACCTTAATTAAGGAGCCCCTTAATTAAGGAGACTGGACACAGCATTCAGATGTGATATCCCAGGTGCCAAAGAGGATCCCTTCCCTGGAGGTGCACACTACACCCTTGCTAATGCAGCACATGGTGGGTCACCCTTGATGCAAGGCTCTCTGACAATCATGCTCAGCTTGTTGAATACAAGGATGTCCAGGCCTTTTTCTTCAGAACCACTTTTTAACCAATCTGCCCCCAGACTGTTCTGGTGCATGGGGATATCCTTCCTATTCCTTCCCCTGTGCAGAACTTGACATTTGCCTATGCTGATTTTCATGAGGTTCCTGTCTGCTCATCTCTCTGAACTGGCAGGATCCCTTTGAATGGCAACCTGGTACTCTACCACATCAACCACTCCCCACAGTTGGTTAACATGCAAAAACTTGCAGAAAATCTGCTTTGAGATATCTTAAAATGATTTATGGAAGAAATCATCTGCAAGAGAGAGCAAGGTACATAGTTTTGACAGGCACATCTCCTCAACTTGGACTGAACTCCAGCTGCCCTTGAAGCGAATGTCAAAGCTGACTTGCGAGGCACCTATTAGGGCTCATGAGTTGCACACATGTCCAAGGAGACTCTTACTTGATGCACAAGAAATGTTCTGCTGTAGCAGCTCTGACTGATGAAGGCAATGGGATGTATTTCCAAAATCCATTCTCCATTTTTTTCTGTTCTTATATAAGAGTAATATATGGATTTCTTGGTAGGAATCACTTTGCTGCCTCATTAATATCTGTTAATATCCCAAATAGAAAGAGATTCTTTTTCCCTGGCCAGATCTCTCTTTTTGTCCTCCTGCCAGTGTAAAGTAGGCATAGTACAATAACTATAACTGAATCAAGTGAATGAGAAGTTCTACAAGACGTTCTGTATTTTAAAGAAGAGATCTACTTTGGATTTTCTTTACTTAGGAAGTAAGTAAAGAAAGGAAAGAATCCTTTCTCTGTAAAAAAAAAAAAAAAAAAAAAAAGACTGCCTTCTTTTTTCACTCAATTTTTTCCTGCCAACTTATAAACATTGGAAACAAGGTGGTAAGAAAAGTACTAATTGACCTTTAATGGGAAGCAGAAAAAAATGGCATATCTCTCATAATCAAAAAGATTTAAAAGCTCCTCAGATGCATATGCAAGTGATTTATTTTTGATATGTACTAATGAGACATGAATTGAATAAATTTAAATTAATTGGAGTGACTGTTAGTAATACAATTTTTGTTTTAATTATCACCTACAGTAACAATGCAGTTAACATCTGATGCTAGCCAGTGTTTTGAGTAAGTAAATAAGTCACATCTTCTGAAACATGTAGATTTCCTAATAATTTTTCTTGTTACTACACTTGCTCTTTCACTTTAATGTGAGGCCTTTTGATGACCTTATTCTCTTTCTCAGAGTTATATTTTTCATTGGTTTAAGAAAAGAATCATCATTTTTATTGACATGAAATTAAAAATCAGTGAAATGAACACTTTGAGTTCAAGATACATGATTCAGATAAAATAGAAGAACTTTTCCAGGAATATGGATTTAGTTTTGGGGTTTTGAATAGGATTCATCTATATTTGGAGGACAGTTTGTGTAGATTAATATACCTGTGCTATTCTCAACAGAGTTTTGGTGATTTATGTCAAATGAAACAACTCTTGCACTGATAGAAACTGATAGACTGAAATCACAGCACTTAATTGTCATCTGGCTGGCTCTGGAAACAGATTTCAGAGGAGATATATTAGAAAGGGTTGGAAAGGGTTTCAACTCTAAGCGGTCTTTATTTGCTGACTCCTTCTTCTCTCCCCAGTCCTACCACCTCCTTTTCATAATCAATGGAGACAATCATTACAGAAAACAGGAATATTTTAGAGGGGGATTCATCAGGCTTAGATGCATAATTTAGGATATAATTTTTTTTACCCTAAACATGTCTGTTGGAACTAGATACTCTTTAAGGTCTCTTCCAACCCAAATCATTCTGGGTTTTTCTGGTTCAATAATAGGATACAATTTACCCAAATAACTGTAAAAGGAATTTAGATTATTAGTTTACACATAGGTTTATGTAATACATCTGTGCTTAATCTGGTAATTTTCAAATTTTGCTTTAGGTGCCTCTAACTTATTTTCAGCGAAAACTTAGGCCAATTATATTCAACTGAATGTTGACAATCAAAATTTCAGTGGTATTTCAATCCATCAAAATAGTGCTAGATGCCCATTGTGATGTCCAGGCACATAATACAAGCTGAATTAACACCTAACTTTCTGAGATGCTCTTGAATGAACTATGACATGCCTGATATATCATACTTTAACAAAAATACATTTGAAAATGGACCCATACGTTTCTCATTTATTTTTTAAAATAAAACATGTCTGATACAAATTTTTAATCTAATTTATCATATTTTCCTTTCTTTCCATTTAAATATTTTATATAATATCTATCAGTAAAGTACAGTAAAAGAGACATAAAGACAGTGCCTGTCAATACTTAGGTACATAAACCCATTTTTGGCAGTTAACTACAGAATTAAATAGGATAACAAAAGTATTCTTCCCTAGTTTCAACCACTCTCACAGTCCAGTATGAAGGGTCTGAGATGTGTGCAGTGTCAACAATTCTGTAACAGGGCAGAGTAGTCAAACACTCAGTGTTAGATCTGGCATTCATTTAGCATTCAAAATTAAATATAACTCATTTCCTGTTGTTGACTTATCATTAACATCAATAATTTCAATAATAACTTCTGGTAAGCCTTAATTCAGTATTTATTAAAACAAATGTATTAAGCTGATGTTATGAGATATCATGCTGAGACAGATCTGATTTCTGCAAAATCCTTTAAACTAGTAAAACCATTATATATAATTATTAAATATAATCATTATAATAGAGACAACCCTCTTGGCTGTCTTAGACAACCCTCTTGGCTAAGACTCTTTAAAATGACTTACTACAAAATAGCTTTAAATTGTATGCCCTCATCTTTCAAAATGGACAGGAACAATTTTCTGTTTCCTAAGTTCAATATTCTTTCCTTAACTCTGTAATGAGCATTCAGAGAAATTTTTCTTATGTAGGGATATTCATTTAATTCTGGTGTGTGTGGGGAGATGACCTGTGGCTTTCAAATTTGAATTACCTTGCACTCTGAAAGGCATTTTAAAAGTTAAATACATTAGACTATTTTTAAAAATTCCTTTACTTAAATTGTTTTCATATAGGAAAAATCTCTATAACTGTGCTGGCACCTGCAATATTCTGCAATTCACGGTGGCAATGGTTTTTTACAAGAAATATAAGTGGCTATTTCTTGGTTGAGAAGATAAGCAGAAGAAATATTAAAAAGGCAGAACTACTGGTATGATTTCTGGCAGCAGGTGCAATTTGCTGTGATTGCAGACATTGCAGTCATTTCAAAGCCAGGCCAAATTTTACTCTGCTTTATACTAAATGAACACAAGGAGCTCCTAACCTTGATCCTTCCTAGACATTTCTGTTCTTTTGGCTTAGAAAATTTTCCAGACAGCTGGTTTTTTAATTGTGAAGAAAAAAATTAGGAAAGGCAAAAGAAAAAAACAAAATAGCAAGTGTAGTATTGGTATTTTTTTCTACCTATTGCTGGCTCTTCCTCTTCCTCTTTTAGGAAAGGCAGGCTCTGCCTGCCGTTACTGGAAGTGTCACTCATAAACTCTGAACTTGTTTGAACTCTGATGAAAACTTGCCATCTTCTGAAGCATTTTCTCTGGACAAGTCTCCCACTAAGGGCAGAGCCACTTGAGCCTTGTGAGTGGGGCTCTTAACATGGCCTAATGAAAAGCCATCGAGGCTTAGAATAGACTTTGCCTCCTGCGTCATCACGGTAATTGGGCTGTGGCAGTCATCATGCTGCAGATCTCTCAGTACAGTGCAAATGTGATTGCTGAAAGCTTTTGAATCAGAAATACTTGGAGTTGCTTGGAAATACTTGGTCTTATAATTCCTGTGCTCCAGGGGATTTGAAAAAGAGTTTTGATCTCACTCCACTGAAGAAAGACATTCTGTAACATTCTCACCTGTATTTGAAACCTGTGGAAGAAAAAACTCTCAAGATGTTGTGTTATTTCAGTATCCTATAATGTGGAAGAGTAAGAGTTTTTAATGTCTTTTTCCTTTAAAAGAAATTGTCAGTTGCAACTTCAGA
>WBNO01031588.1:10000-63384 GCA_013400575.1 Peucedramus taeniatus | reverse complement strand
ACAAAATTTCATTTACATTATTTAAACATCCATCAGGCCTACCTTTATTTCATGCAGTCATGCTCACAAAGTATATGGAGGTTGTTTTGGGTATTTTTGAGAGCTTATCAGTATAATCTAAGACCTGAATGTATGTCTTCAAAAAAGCCTCAAGATACAGTTTCTTCACTTTAGTAGTGAAGAAAGCTGGTGGCAGGTTAGTTCAGAGATGTGAGTAAAGCTGAAAATCCCTCTCACTTGACTGCCACTCGATAGTATTTTAATAATTAATTTTGGCTACAAGAAAATATGTTTGATTCACTGTTATGCAACAAAAACCATTTAGAGCTAATGGTAGGAGCAAGACTATGGATGAGTGTATAGATAATTTCACCGAAAAACCAAAATTTCACTTCAATTGTCCTTCCATATAATTCCTTCTACTGCTTTTATGATAGAAATATAATGGTGACTTTTCAGAGAAAAAAGAAAAAAAGAGAAAAAAATGCTTGATATCAGTCCTGTTTAGCTTATCTAACTTTATAAAATGTTGAAGTTTGGAATCCAGTTACCACAGTTCAAAAAGAGGTAGATATTCTCAATGTGGGATGATGTATTTGTGAATTGCTGTGTGCAGCTGACTCCCCACTGACTATACAGGGCATGAAGCTGTTGGTAACTTACATTGAATATTTCAGTTAAGTAAATTTAGGTGCAAAGGTTTCATAGCTGAGTTGTGTGTCCAGTACCAGGAAAAGAATTAGGCAGGACTGATTTAGTTGGTATCTGTATTATTTACTCTTTAGCTATGAGAAAAAAAAATTAAAAAAACAGAAAAGAGAAATTTTCAATAAATGTATTGTTATATCTGCATAGACTGGTTTCAGACCTGTGATCTGTAGGGTAGAATTCAGCACATACCTTGCTTGACGTGTGGCATTGGGCACAAAGCAAGAAGCCACTGTAAGTTCCGCCAAGTTGGGTGGTGTGAGCTGAGAACTAGTGGTCTAGTCAATAAAGCACCTCTAAGGAAATATGGTCAGTATGAGTGACTCAAAGATCTTTCTCCCATCTCCCGTGAAAGCAGTTATTTGCCAGTGTGGAGGGCTTCTTTCTCTGTTCTATCAATGTTTTTTCTTACAGTCTATTAAAATGTAAGATACGGAACTATACCTTGAAATGCCTCATTGTTTTTAACTTAACAGAGTAGATGGCTGTCATCAGAAGTGCAATTGATGGGGATTTTAAGGGTAATTTAAGTATCTAAGTCCCCAAGTACAATCTTAAAATTCTGCCAGTCCTTTTACAAGTCTATGAAGGTGTGGGACAGCCCAGAGGAATGGAGGTACTTTTAAAAACTACTGGGTACTTAAGACCTAGACTGAGAATCATATCAGTTCTTAGATTTTCTTGTTGTTGATATTTCTGCCCTATCTAGCTTAAGTGGCTACACACTTCTTTTTTTTTCTTCTTTTCTTCTTTTTCTTTGAATTCTAAGGAACCCCTTAGTTCCTGTGCATTGCTTTGTATATATGAGTTGCCTTCAATTCTTTTATGTCTGCTGGCTAAAAGTTAGGTATTGTGGTATAACTGTGCCTTTTCTTGGAGCTGGGGATAAATGCCAAAGAGCAGTGATGGAAAGAAGAGAAAAAGAGAATAAATAGTTCCGCATGCCACTGAAACTGCATAGGGAATTTAGGTAGGCAGAATGCAATTATGCATTTGGAAGATAGCCAGGACATATGGGTTAACACATGTACTCCTGTGAAAAGTGCCATGGGATATTTAATGACTGTAAGTTGTCAGAACTCGGTTTTATATCTCGTCTGAAAGACAGCACCACCAGCCACATGATGTCCCTTCACACCATGCTGAAGCAGTTCCTTGCTATTGACTCAGAGGGAGGGAGGGAGGAAAGGAGTGGTGTCTTCTAAATCTCCACTTCCATTTCTTGCTGCAGTTGGGCTTTCTTGAAAGGTTTATAGGAAAAGATTAATCAAGCCCAGCTTTCTTACCTAATGAGCTCCAACAAGTTCACTATCCGAATTGAATATGATTAAATTGCCTTGGCCAGAAATGGCTTGCTCTAAGATGATGCTTTACCACACTTTTCTTTGGATGGGGCCCTGCAAACCCTTCTGGGGTGGCCACCTTTGGAAAACCTCTCATCAGTGTAAAAGTGTTGCTCCAAGTGGAGTAGTGCAAGTATGTAGTAAAAAACACAAGCCATGTTAGCAAAATCTTCTTTGTTTGTCAGCTTATTGTGGCATGATAAAAAAATAACAATGAAGAGACTGTATGTCAGCTATTGTATATGTTAGAAACATAAGGACTCTTAAGAAATTGTTGTGCAGGATGGTTTAGGTCTACTATGTATTTAATCTATTTATATTAAATCTATTTTGGTGGCACTCAAAGCGTAAGAACAGGCATTGCAATGTCATCTGACTGTTACTAATTTAATTGTTATGAAGTTCTGCAGTCCTAACTGTAACTGGAGTGCTCCAATCTTTTATTCTATTATAATTTGGGTGGGTTTGATGATAGTAATTGTTGAAGCGTACCCCAGGCTGTACACTTGATGTGCAGCTTGGTGGATTCTTCTTCCTGTAGGCTGTTAATGGCAGATAATTTTAATTTTTCCTTTTTAGCAAGCGCTGCTCAAAGTTGTGCTTTCTGCCCTTAATTGATGGGCTTATTTAATGAGGATCTATGGCAGAAAACAGTGTACACCAGTTTCCTGAAGTTTGAGCCTTCAATATAATTGATATTAGTGTTTTTTGTGTTGGTCTGCTGATGGGAGCTTCTTTGCAGGACAAGTCCAGTAAAGGGCTGGATTCCACAGATAAAGCAGCCTTTGTGATTCTTGAGTAAATAAATGCATTCAGTCCCTGCATTACACTATTTTTTAGGCAGCTTTGTCCCCTCCTGCAGAGCATTGATGCTGTTTGTCTTTGCAATTGGGAGTTTCTTTTTGATGTGGTGATTGACTGGAGCTCACCAATCATTTGTTCAGCTGTGTAAGCCCACTAATTTCCCAAAGTTAATTGTAAGAGTGTGTATGGTTGAGATAATTGAGCTGGTTGCCATACTCAGATGTAATTCTGCAGACAAATTCTGATGCAAAAGTCATGAAACTGCAATGTGAAAGGAAAGCCATTTAAAGGCAAGTGTTCAGAATATTGTAAAGCCTTTCCTGTTCTATATGTTTGTTTCAGTTTTGGTATAAAAGAGTCTGTCCTGCCCGTTTTCTCTAGGAAAGACATGATAGTATAACTATTATCCACTTGGAATTATAACTTTCTTGTTTTCAACTATGAGAATAGCTGAACCAAAATATAACAAAATAAAATCGAGATAGGTGCAACTGTAGAATCTTAGAACCAGTCACACATCTAGCATGAGAGCTTGTTAAGACTCCATACATTCTCAGAATTTATTAAAGTACCAGTTACCTATGTGGTGTCATTGTTTCTTGAAAATGCTCTGTAAAGGAACAAAAAAGAATGCTTTCAATATTAAAGGCTATATTGTTTCTGCAACTGCAAGCTGTATAAAACAATTCTGGAAAATGCAAGAAGAAATCTTATTTAAAATGAAAGGATTCTGCATTATAACTGAAGAAGAATAAATGAAAAATCGATAATGTTTCTTAAATATTCTGCAAGCTATGGAATATGCTGTGAGTCTTACCACACCAGAGCTAGCAAAAAAGTTGCAGTTTTGGTATGCTTCATTAACTGTTTGCATACAAGACAAAAGTGCTTTCTGATGAAGTGTAAAACCAACTTGGGACCAATTTTCCACAACATAAATTCAACATTCATTCCATCCCCTGATATTCTTAGATTCAAACAGCTAGGGAGGTTTTATGTCTTATCTTTTATCAATAATTATTTTTAATTCTACAATTTTAGATTATTCAGCCAAATGTAATAAGCTCAAGTTGATTTCATACTGTGATGATTGCTGTTAAAGACATGTTGCTTTCAAGAGTACTGTGATTAGTCTCGTTATGTGTGGTTTTGAGGAGTTATTTGAAATTCTGTATTATGGATATCTCTTATTAGAGTTAAATCTCTAGGTTTTATCACTAGGAAAATACATTTTATACAGGATGTTTTCCTTCAAGGATGAATTTAAGATCACACCTTTTTAATATTTTTTTGTATTCTGTTTGTGGAGTTGAACTGATTATATGGTGATAATGTGTATTTCAGTGAAGTGGGAAGTGCCTTTTCAGATTTGGTACTGCACATCTGTGAAAGTGATTTATTGTGATAATGTATTTAATGCTTCTGCTCATGATTCAAATTTGTGTTTGCTGAATTCTGTGTGGTCTCAATTTTTCTATTGAAGCTTGGCTGGTGACGTGCTATCTTTGTATCTTACTATAAACTATCAGGTATTTACTGAATGAAGTTTATTTTACTTTTATTATAGAGCAGTTTATCTCTGCAGAGGAGTCACTAGACTCCACTGATGTGAGAGGGCACATGGAAAATGTAGAGTGCATTAATGTATACAAAATAACTGGAATTACAGGAACTTTGCCTGACAAGAAGGTTTACAAGTTATCCTTAATCACTTCCAACTTGGATAGGGAAATATTGCAATTTTCTGTTAAGCTTTCTGTAGACTTATTTTTAGTTTTGAAGTAACTTGCTTGTGGTGGAGAAAGAGAAATAATAGTCTTGTGGAAGTTTATTAATAAGGGAGGGGGAAAGAGTGCTCTGGTGATCCCCTACTTGCAGAGGCTACCCTGTAGACTGCTGAGAGACCTCACTATAATCCTGAGAAACCTTTTATAGTAAATGCCAAACTGCAAACTGTCTTTATTCATTCATTTTTAAGGTCTGTTTTCCAGCTCTTGCTTACTTACAGTGAGGAAAAACCTAAAAAACACTAGAAATGACTTTTTACTTTTTTTTCTTATTCTTATATGTATTTTCTGTGTTTTGAGAAATGTTCAGATAGATAAAGATGTGGGCAGATTGTTGATGGACAGGCAGAAGGGATCCTGAAGAAAACTGAGTGCTGAGATCAGAAGTTGTTAAGCATAATTGCCTTATATGCAATATTTGACCCCATGTATAGTTTCACATATGCGTTGAATTAATGCAAAATTGTTGCTGAATGCAACCACTGAATAAATGCTTTAGAGCCTATTAAGTATATCATTCTGTTTGAGTCTTGTGCTAATTTCTTTCCACATGTTTAGGCCCATCATGGCTTTTTTTTTTTTTTTATAATACTGTGTTCAGTCCTTTACTATGTGTGCTTTAAGCGTAGGAACTGTTAGCACGTCTGAAGTAACATCTGCTCTGTCTTTTTGTTGCTGGGTTCATGGTATAATTAGCTCTATATTTCACCAAATACAATTTTGCTCCCATGGTGGATAGAGCAGCATGAAGAAAACATAAATAATTGCAGATTAGAGAAACAGAAGGGAAAGTGGGTGTAGGTGGCTTTGATCGAAAAAGGGTTAAGGAGAATAGAAGGTCACCTCATTATAGGACATAACATTGTTAAAATTATACTTGAGTATACTTTAGTTTCTCACATCTGAAGTATGTAATTTTCTTGTTTAATACCACCTAGTTTTGCTAAAAGTAAAAGTGTTTTAAAAATAGAAACTTTATTCTAGGTTATATGCATTTAAAAATCCTAAATTATGTGTAAGCTTAAATGAGCAAGCACTCGTAGACCAGGGTATGATTTTTTTTTCTTATTAGCTCAAGATTGCAGTGTATAAATCGCACTTTTCTGGACGATGCAATAAAGATTATGTAAGGATTACAAGAGAGAGGTGTTCCATACAGGCTTTTTGGGTGAGCATTATGCAGTATGCTACAGAGTTTCCTACTCTCTCATAAGGACAATTCTCCCTTATGAAACTACTTCCAGCAAGAAAGGCATCAGCAACTTGATTCAGTACAGGTACCTTGTACCATTTAGAATGCCTTCGGGCATCCAACTTGGCCTCCAGCTTCCACTCCTGAATGGCAGAGCTCATATGCAGTAGGTGCTCTGTCATATTTGTGAGCCCTGTGGGGACACATCAGACACCACATCAGGGCACCTGAGATGACAGCAGGTGACAGAACAGACCTCCAGAGCTTGCGGTGCCACGTGCAACACAGTTCCCTTGTCTCAGGGAGCAAGTAGTGTTGCTAATAAGACAGTGAAAATATTTCAGAATTTCTTCCTTTCCTTAATTTGCACTTCTATTAATGATCCTTTCAAAGATTCTCCTTTCTATAACATCCAGAAATAATAATGTGATTGGTGCAACTACTAATCAATATTTAAATAATGGTACGATTTTGTGATGTCTTATCTGTTTTAAAGTTATTTTAGCAATTTTTCTCAGCCTTGTCTAAATAAAATCAGTTTATGAAGAGAAGGAAGATAAATCATGGTGGTTATAACCACCAGGAATTTTCCAGAAATACTCATGTCTGGCCCCGTTCTCTCCATAATACATGTCATCCTGAGTTTGTACCAACAAACATGTCTTTTAAGAACGGGATGTGTTTTCCTACTTTGTCTCTTTTCTCATGGAGTAGTTTTCTAATGGCCTCATCCAAATAAAAAGAAATCCCACTGTTAAATATTTCCCCAGCTTCAGCCAACTTCACAAAAATGTTGTTCTGGAGCTTCATGGGGTGCGTTAGAGTATGTTCTGCTAATACTGAGTCCAAATTTCATGGAATTGCTGAAAAATGTGGGTAAAGAGCTGTAGTTGGAATTTTGGAAGATAAACAACTTACTGCACTCACAACACCATCACTCTTATAATGCCCTCTTTTCTGACAAAGGGATTTTGAATTTCCAACTTTTCATCTGTGTATGTGCTCATAAATACATCTTGTACATTTGGGTTTATGTATACAGCTTGGTACAAATCTCTTGCCCGTTTACAGCACTTCTTCCATAAGTAGTAAGAGCTTAGACTTTTTAATCAATGTGTTTAAAAAAAAAAATTAATTCTCACTGGTACAGAAAAGAAATCATCTTAAAATTAGTTTACTATTCATAGTTTAGACTCACGTAAAGGATTTTGGACTTCCTCTTCTTGACAATTTTTCTTGTATTTTTGCCTGTTCCTACTTAATTAAACTTTCTTTATTTGAAACTTTAAAAAATAATTTTAAAAAATCAGTTATGGCCAGACTCTAGGGTAGGAGATAAATTGAAATTTGAACGTTATAGGAGGTCATGCTGAGGTAAGAAACACAAGATTTAACATCTAAGGTTAAATCATCATGAGGTACAGTGATCTCAGTTGTCACTGCTTTTGTGTAAGCAGCTTTGTTAGAGTTAACTATTTCTGGTACCATTATAATATTGGTTATTGTAATCTTCAAAGAATAGTATAGAACAAGTAATAAGGCTACTGGTACAAGAAAATGTAATTTTCCTCCTTTTTTGCTTTCAGACTACAAACAATAAATCATTTTGTACAAGAGACAATAAAGCACCAACTGGGTGCTGGTTTAATTCCTATCAGGGGAGGTCTTCAGTAGCTTTCTAAAACAAAGTAATTAGAGAAGGAGTTCTTTTATAAAAAAAAGGATTATTTTTGTACATCTCTTGTGTTCTTACAGGTGTTAATCAGAGTAGAGTAAAAAAGATTGTATTCTACTTCCATTTTACATCAGAGACATAAAAGTTATAAATCAACTACAACAATTACAAAACACATAAAGAAAAATCCCAAGAGCAGCAAGAATTTAGACATAAATGGCTTCATTGTACTGATGAAGGTTACGGTTGTTTAGTGGGAAAAGAAAATAATAGGAATCATAGCGCATAAATGAAAGAAAAGGATGTCTTGGGGGAGGGAAATGGGGAAATGTTTCCTTAATAAAGTCAACATACAAAAATAAAACCAACATCTGCTCCTCGTTTCTCTGTTTGATTTTACTTTTAATTACCGAACTTCGTAGTTGAGGCAATTTTAGTACATGTGTAGCTTTTCCTTTTTTGTGGTTGAAGCTACTGACCAAGTTCTAGAGGCACTGAGTGTATGTTTGTGCTTTTTTTACGGGTCTTTGAATAATGCTGCCTAGCATTGGACCCCGTTTGCCTTTTGAAGGGATGTCTCCTGAGGTTCCTGGCTTTTGCATTCTCCAGCTAGTAAGCTTCAGCTCAGTGGTTCCTGTTGTTGGCTGTGGTGCATAAGGGAGGTTATGGAAAAGGTTTAACACCTCTGGCTTCTCTGTTCATCCTCTGAGTGTCTTTAGATTTCTCACTTTGTAAGTAATTCTTCTAGGCCTTTATTAATGGGGACAAGCTATTTATGTAAGCATGTGGAGGTGGGATCTCATCCTATGTAGAGATGGGATGAGCTGGAGGAGATTCAGCCAGGACTCAACTAGATACTTCTGTGGTCAGAAGCAGAAATTTGCCCAATGTGCAGGAACCACCTTTAACATGTGATTAATCGTTCTGTCAAGAAAAGATAGATATATTACTGGCTTTACAAAATAGGATTGTAATACAGCTTCAATCTGACATACTAATTGATTAATAGATTGGTGAGTTTTGCTGGTTCATCAGCCAAAAATAATTATGCCATGAGCATTGTTGGGGTATGACTGTAGTGATTTGAATAAGGAAAAGTGCACTTGTTTTAGGGTTCTGTGTAGTTAAGGAACTTGTACTGAACAGGTGAAGATTAATGTACTGCAGAATTAATACTCAAGGATATTAGTGCAAAGCTGCACAGACTAAGGATGTTTAGATAATTGTGCTAAATTTTGAAAACTTGGTAGAGTTCTTTGCAATCATAAACTCTCTTGTGAAATGTTAATTTCAACAATAGCCATTTTCAAAAGTCCCCATTTTTTTAAATAATATTCTACATTTCATAGAAATATATCCTCAAAACCTTACACAAAATTTCTGTGTGGATTTCTGAAAGAGTATTTGTGCTGTATTGTACTCTTTCATGTTCCCTAATTGATAAATCTGCTTTATTTCACCTAAAAAATAGCTGGCATTGTATTGAATATTTTCATTTTTGATATATTAAATAACCTGTTTGTTGATATTTGCCAGTATACATGCTTACATTCTTAATCGAAGCTGTGTGGGAGATCAGGTTCTGAAGCATATCTGTGCTTTGACTCCACTTTTCAGTGTTGTCCTCAGCGTAGCAGAGATGATGTAGAAAGGGATCTAGACTTAATAAGACTTTCATGACTAACTTTGCCCTTTGAAATGAAGTAGATTCAGAGACTTTATATTCTGCATTTTTAGGGCCACACTATGACACCTGTCTTGTAGTGTTGTGTCTGCTCTTGATAAGCCAACTATAGTCACTGGCCAAAGCAACACCTTTAAGTACTCAGGATTACTAAAAAGTATCTTCCCATCATACATGCTGTAGAGTCAGCTGTTCCAATAAGTGATTTTTATGGTTTTGAGAAGTTGCTTCACTAAACCTTGACCCAGTGTGCTATATAACTAACTGATTTACATGGAAGTTCTGGAGGTTACTTCTCATTACTCATGTATTACACATGGGTTAGTTGCCTTTTTGATCTCCATTAATATTGTGCACTCAGAAATGTTCTTCAACTTTATGATTGGGTATTTTCTCAATTTTTTATTTATTGTATGCTACTACTCCATGGTAACTCCCTCACTGTATCATATCGTATACATCTTACAGCAAATATCACTGAGCTGTGATCACATGTTCATGATGGGTTTAGAACTCAGTAATCATTCAAAGTGTATACTGTGGAATGTTTTATTTTTTATGTCTGTCTTATTAAGTGACCTTTTAGATGTAAGGAATAATAGGGTTTTTTCTACTGTGTATGTAAGGCAGGTGTTACAGAAAGGTTGCAGCCCCACTCACGGGGCTTCTCTGACTGGAAGATAAAAATAGTGACTTTTCATGGAGTTCTGTCTGCTGTAGTATTTTAATGTTGCCCTGAAAAGTCTTCCTCTGCAACCATGGATACCAGCTTCTGTGCCCATTACTTGTATGCAGTAGATGTATGTTGCATCTTGGCTACAAGATGAGAAGAAACACATTCTGCTCGCTCTGTGTTTAGCTGAGCCATCTCTCCCTGCCTCAGTTCTTCCTGATATTTTATTTTAATAAGCTATTATGGATTATTTAATTAATGATTGGGTCCCAAACTGACCCACATTTCATCTTTAATTTAGAAGCTTTTATTTGTATTTGTTTGTTTAATGAGTTTGCATTGTTTTAACTCACTGACAATTAATTGGACAGCCTAGGTCAGACTCCTGGCAGTGTTTTTTTCTCTGCATGATCTCATTCTTACTCACTGTCTGAGGCCTCTTTGAGCCTGAGCATGGAGGGAGGGAAAGGTATGCCCTCCAGCATGACATAAAGCCCGAACCATTTCAAGATGGCTGTTTGAGATTGAATGTAGAAGATTTCAGCAGATGGCTTCTAATTACTTGAGATATGCCAAAGTGCTGAAAGGAGCATTTGTATCTTCAAACCTAAGGGGTAGCTGTACCTGACACGATGTGAGTGGCATGTGCATTAATGTACCCATGTCAGCATTTATTCCATCTACAGTTTCTGCCATGAGCTTTATCACAGATAATTGTCTATGATATGAATGGAACTTCCTTGAGTATTGTTGTAATAGAGCTATAACTAATAAACCTATTACAGAAAGTAGAAGAAAATCCTATGCTTTTTAATGGAAAGTAGAAATAAAGCGACAATCTATATTCATACTCATTTTATCGAGAAAGCTATGGAAACTTTGAATTAAAACTATCATTTTGACCTTTTAGTTGAGTTTATAGGCAAGGCTCTCTTTATGATAGTGAGCAATTTCTTTAAGATGCAGGGAAATTACTGTTACATTAGTTGCATAAAATAATTGAGAATTTTGAGAGAGAGATATGTCATGCTCACCTTACTCATACTGTTAGTCTCAGCAAGGTCAAGGGACTAATTGTGGACCCAGCCTGCCCTAAGCCAGTTGCAGTACATAATTGCATGCTGCCCTGGGAGCAGCATAAGAAGGAAATTGTGACTTGAAGCAATTCTGTTTGGTATTCTGGGGGCTAGGGTCAAAACTAGCCTCAGTGTCTGCTCCCTCCCTTCCCCTACCGGTGGGTGGTGAGTCTGCAGAACTCATTTCTCCTCCTGGGCTACCATCTGTGGTACGAGAAACTGGTTCACGGAAGAGAAACTCGGAGTTTCTTTCAGATTTGTGTATCAAACCCTTCTGATTTCTATATTTTCAAATACATTCAGGGGAACTCGTTCATATGCTGAAATAAAATTAGGAGTATTATTTTTAAACTTCCTTGTAGGACCTTGTGTTAATCAAGTAGTGAACTTTTGATGTTGTTTGATTTACTAGTAATTCTAAGACTCAGCACAAACCATTTTCCCGAGCAGCTTGTTTAGCCTTAGAAAATGTCACCAGCTAGAGCTATTTACGCAACACATTCCAAATTCCCGTGAGTTGAGCGGTGTGTGTTTTGGAATGCTTTAACCTCCTCACTAAAATGAAGAACTCCCTCTAATTTCAGCTGCTTCCAGGAATATAACCCAGTCTCACTGGGAGAAAACTAGCAGTCTCATCAATGCTATCTTGTACTGGCAGAAAGTTGTATTAGCAGAGGTAGAATGTGTCTCTGAGCTGCACATCACCCCTGAACTTTTGTCAGGGTGTGCAGGGGAAGATTTGAAGCTTTTAGGGGCAGTGCACTCCTCATCACCACAACAGAGATTTCTCTGAGAGTAATCACTTTTATTTCTGAGTATGTAAAAAATAAACCCTGTTTAAAATTGTCAGTGACTTTGTTAATGCTGCTTCAGTAAAACAAAATGCTGGTTTCTTTATTTCTTTTATTTTTCCCTTGGTTCAAATAACACTGACATTTGCTTACCTCTCTTCTTCTTATATGTATATATATATATACATATTCTGACATAAAAAAGAAAATTACAGGCTCTCCTGCCATAATTCTAATTTTTAACAAGAATACTGGTAATAACATCTGGCATGATTGAAACAGGCACAGTGAATTTTTCTTTAAGAAACAGTATACAGTTATTATTGCTAAACATGAAGTTACATGGGTTTGCTTGCTTAATACACAAAGAGGTTTGTACTCAAAGGGATTTTTTTTTTCTGCTGCCTGTCTTCTCAGGCCTGTTAAATGATGCAACATTGTGGTCTTGTTAGACAATAATAACAGAAACAAGATTTCTTTACTAAGAATTTCAAATAATCATATAATGCAATCATGTACAGAAGCATTTTTTTTGAAAAATATTATTGAAATAACATTGAGATAAACAATTTTAGCCATATTCCAGTGCCTGTCCTGGCACTGTGGGTATTGATTATTATATGTGCATTGAGAAATTATTATATTAAGAACATTGCATTTGCTTGAAATATAAAATCTGCTGTAAAAAATAGCTTAACCAGCATTGCAGTCCAATTTACACTGTTAGAAGTTCCCATTTCATTTTTCTTATAGACATTTTGTACTTACATTGCTGAAGCCCTTCTCTACCATGGCAGAAAATGTATAACTTATGAAATAAACCATGGAATTTAGGTTTATTTTTTTATTTGCGTATTTTTATGTCTACTTTAAATATTATGTAGCAAAGATACATCTGTATAATATATGTAACAGTAACATGAAATAACATGAAATTACTAGCCACAGATTTTAGTAACTGGTATGAATAAGGAAGTTTTCTTTTATCAGGTGACCACGAACAATCCACCCTGCACTCTCCACCTAAGTGTTATTTAGACTTTAATAGACTAAGATCTTGGTGTCCCCTGGGAGGAAAGAAAGTATAAATACTCGCATAACAAATGTGGTCCTTGAACTTTTATACATCTGCGTGCATTGGTACATGCCAAACATAACATACTCCAGCTTATTCACCTTCAGGCTTCTGCAGAGGCTATTAAGTTGTATAATCTGCAGAGGATACATATGGAAAGCCTTTCCTTATCCAGCTCCCAGATCAGCTCTACAAGAGCTGGTGGAGTACAAAGCGGCAGTGGTACTTTGAGAGCTTGGCTCTTTCTGGGTATGACAGAAGAACACAGGGAGCCCCAAAGATATGCATCCCATGAAGCAGATCTGCCCCTATGCATGCTCCACACAGGTAGTGTGGGTAAGGGCAGGAAAAAATTTAGTAAGGTCTTTATTTCCTCTGTCAAGAGAATAGGAGAAACCTGTCAACCCCCCAAACAGCAGTGGCATGTTTGTATAGTATGTATAGATTCTGGGATAGGTAGAGAACTGTTGCAAACCATTTGCCTGAAAAATAATACTATGATACTCATGTGCTTGTAATCTGCTTTCTTAAGGTTTAGAACAAAGCTTCACAATGGTGCCAGATAAACCCAGGGTAAATGTCCAGCTGCAGCCCAAAAGCCTGCATTCCCCGGCAGGGCTGGTAGTGTGGTCGTGCCCGGGGAGATGTCCCTCAGATGGTAATGCTCACAGGGACACCCACCTAATTTGGGATATTCTGTTGCACTATTGCAAGAAACAGGAATTTTTCTTTAATCTAAACTGAGATGCTAAAATCATAAGGTATTTGTAGCTGAGATTTTTAAGAAGTATGAAGGATATCAGGATTGGTGATACAATTGCAAGAGTTGACAACACTGTATGTGGCACAAACAGCTGGTTTTAGATACCTTTAGGTATTAAACACATTAACATATCTAAACATATTTAGATATTAAACACATCTTATTCATAAATACAGAAATTTATGAGGAATTGATTTTTCTGAAGTGTCAGCTACATCAGCTGGCACTTGTACCTTTTGTGCGAGTCACACTGTAAACTGAAATGTGAAGTACATATGGGTAGGAAATCCTTTTCCTGTGAATTGTCCAATCAGTCTTGCATTGTTTGAAATTGCCATCACCACATACTTACCATATGTCATTTCATATAGGAAGATTGTGCAACTTTGAAGAAGCAGCTTTAAACCTTTATTTTCTCTTGGTTACTTTAATCTGTCTGCTACTTTCTTTTTGCAGTTTAATACCAAAGTGAGTCATGAGTCTTCTGCAAGTTAAGGGCATGTGGATATTATCAGGAACAAATGATAATGTGTAATAAGTTTGGTTTTATGTAAGTAGTGTTTTAAATTAATTAAGGCTAGGAAAGAGAACATGAATTACCTTTAGTAGTATCTGCAAATATAACCCATTCTGCAGTTTCTGTGTGTAGCAGGCATCTGTGCTTAGAGACTAAATGGTGAATAGGAATCTATCAAAAACATAGTTGCTGGGATAAAAGTCATAATCAGTCTCAGTATTTATAATTTTGTATTTTATCAGTGCCTTCAATCTTATTTGCCATAGCATAGCCATGTGCAGTAAGAAATCTTTGCACTTCAATTTAGTTTTAAAGTAATTGCATCTAGAAGATGCCTTGATGCAAAAAAAGTATCATATAATCCATGTAATTATAGTTTCTGCCTGTTCATTTATTAGCTACGTTTACAAGCAAGAAGTAGGTTTGTATGTTTTCAAAACATATGCTTGGTAAGCACTAAATCTAAGACTTATAAAAACATTATCAATATGTTCTAATTAATATTTGCTCTTTTCCTTAAGCTATTATGAGGATACTTAATGCATAGCCTAAAATTAGAGTTGACAATTGCAAATACAACCCAACCAACATAGTAATAAAATCAATACTTACATTTCCCTTGGGGCCACTATTTACTGTTTGCTGTGCCATTTCCTTAATGGAATGGCAGTTATGTTTGCAGAAATCTTGTAACTATGATTTTTGTATTTTAACTAAAAGCAGCTTTCCTGAAGCAGTATGATTAAAAAAGAATCTGGAGTTGCTTTCAGAAAATTGCTGTAAACATTTTGCAGCCAGTTTTAACAAAGACTAGTAAATGTCACTGAATTCTAAAATGAATTATTTGTAATGTTTAAAGTCCTTTCAGTTGTATTGCAATAGACATTTGCCTTAATCTTGAAATACTTCCCTGATTTGTTTTTACTTTCATTTACTCAGTTCAAATTATTCTTAATCACTGAAAGCTCATTCCTGTATGGAGGTCTGCAGTGTTCTCAAAGTGTACAAGGGAGTCAGGCAGTTTATTTGACTTAGCAAATTAAAGTAATGGAGGAAAGTATGATCTTTGAGATGAGTCATTGCAGCTGCTGCACAGATCTAATTCTGGTCTCTTGACTTGGTTCTTCTTTCACTGAAGTCTGCCATTCTCTGGCAGGGCAGCAGGCGTTTCTGTGCCTTGCAATGTAACTGTATAGTTCAGAAAGCATGCTATAGTTGACATTTATAGTGCACACAAGTGTCCAATGTGTTTGCATATTCAGTAGAATATATCTCTAATGATCTCTGACAAGAGGGATGAGCATCTAGAAGAAAATCTGTGAGTCATCATGGCTTAATAATTCGTTCCTTATGGGGCTCTGCTGACCATGCAGTGCTCTTGGCATAGCTGAAGTTTAGGGTAAGAGGTTCTGTCATACAACATGGCCACTTGCTTGGGCTCAGCTGTCAGGGACTAACTATTAGCTGTAATTGTTAACTAATTATTACCTTTGATCATGTGACCTTAAACGAAACTTCTGCTTTCACTCCCATTTTGCAACTATTACTTTGAATAGTATTCATATGAGTGGGTCATTTGTAGTCTGCATCAGTGTCTGATTGTAGTCACTACGTTTGAAATGTCACCGTTTCAGGATCTGCTTTCATTTCACTTGCTAGTGATATGGGAAAATTAAAAAAATATGGAATGCAAAAGAAATTTTGAAATACAGTAATTTGAAAGCATTGAAATTAGAAATGTGTTATAGTGATGTAGAAAGTATACACATAGAGAAAAATGTGTCTTATATATCTAATAAGCCCATAAACATATCAGTCAAGATATAAACCAAAATATGCTGAATTGAACTGAAGAAATACCAGAACAAAATGGAAATTCAGGATTAGGTATTTTGGTCCAGTTCTGAGTATTTTTGCAACTTTTATGTTACAAATGTAATTTAAATTGCAGTGTTCCTTATGCAAGAATTATGCAATTTTTGTACATAGTACAGTTTAGGTATGGATTGTTTCATCAGTAATCACTGTTACAATTTTGTAAAATTTTTATCTAAAATATCTGAGAGTCTGCCCTCAGGCCATTTTTCATTGTTCTAGGCTTCAACAGCAACAACAGTTCAACTTCCACAGAGAGCAAGTCAGGATAGAAACAGAAATATCTTCCAGTATTCAAATATTTTCTTTTGGCTTTAATACTTCTAAGCTTTGGAGGAAGGAATTAAATTTTGTTATTAAGATGACCCTAGAATACCAAGTTCTGATCACTTGAAAATCCGTCTGAGTCTAAGATAGAAATTTCTGCAGTTGTGTTTCAAATGCCTATTGGACGTGTTTAGAAACATGAGGCTCTCCTGCAGCTGCACTGGTGTGGCCCAGACACACAGGTCAGGGAAACCTGCTCTCCAGCAGTTTCGCAAGAAAAGAACGTTATTTTGGAACATTTAACTCCTGATGCCTAAATGATATTGGCACTAGCATTTTCAGCCCTTGATGTCTGCTACCATAGAAGAAAGTCTTGCTGTTTGTTCTTTGGATTTGGCAGATGTAGTTCCATGCACTTTGCTAATACAGTGCTTTACAGCATCGTTTGAGGGTACTGTTTCTAGACCAAATCACTAGATTGCCCAGATTAGGTTACTAAGAGCAAACTGGCTTTCACCATACCAGTGAAAAACTTGATGTGAGTTTGATGGAAACTAGATTAATCCCATCATCAAAAAACAAACGCCCCCCAGGTACTTCAAAGTTTGTCCCAGTATGATTTAATTCTTTGAGGCTCAGCATTTGTTTATGCAAACCTGCAGTATTTAGTGGCATCAGCAAACTTTGTTTCATTAATATTTAGCCAAAGCAATTGTGTGCACAGAATCCTAGACCCATTCAAGGAAACATATTTTGAAACAGGATATTGAAAATAAAGTCCATAGGACAACAAAAGTCAGCTTACATGCTGATGTCAGCATTTGTGTGTGGTGATAAAGCCAAGCTCTTTCCATGATAAAGATAAATTCATATCCAAATCTTTAATAAAAAAACAAAACTGATGTTAGCTATTCCCATTAAAGTCAGAAGCGTCTTTGTAACACTTCCCAGAGACTCAATTGTTAGGAACAAAAGTTATGTCCTGTTAAGAAAAAAAAATTAATCACTCAAGTTATTACATAGGGTGTACTGTGTATTCCGGGTTCAAGCTTTATACTGAAGCCTTTGAAGAGGCTGCCCATACTTACCAAATGTTGTAATTGATACAGAATCACTGCTATACAACAGCTGCAATAACAAGGTGCTGCTGCCTTTACTTTAATCTACTTCTCTTTCTGCCAGTTTATTATGTTTTGAATTTATTCTTTTGTAGATCTGTGAGCTATCTTTCTTATGGAAATTAATCTTTTTAAAAGATTTGTACTCTCATTTTCAAACACTAATACATTCATTCAAGTATCCCATTATTCAGAACCAGCTGGCTTTTTATCTAGTGATATTTACTTCAAAAAGCCAAGTTAAATGGTATCATAGATTAATTCTCAGGGCACAGGAAAGCTTTTTTAGAGAAAAAGAGATTTGGTAATTACTTAGAATATCGCAATAAAATCACAGAACATGTCAAAAATGCGTTATATAATCTGTCATAATACGAAGCTTCAAAAAAAAGTTAATTCACTGAATTGAATCTAATATGTAGCATCAGTATATGATTTTTAAGTGAAACATTAAGTAAGGATAAAACTTTGCTGTGATTTATAATAAGCTATGTCATGATTTTTAGTTATGTATTTTTTCTTTGGAGAAAGCACTGAAACTTCAAAAAGGGCATTATCCACTGAAATTTCTTACATAAATCAAACTGGAAATAAGACACATTTTACAATTCAATTTAAGATCCCACAGAGACAATAATGTTGCAAGCTGTGCATTTTGCAGAGTAATATAGTAATGTCTAGTTTGCATTTTTGAAAAACCAAATTAATCACACTGTATTGAATATGTTGAAGCAAACCTAAAATTCATCTATTATTAAAAAACTTGTGCAACAAACACAAGCTATATTTTATACATAAAGGACAAACTCATTTATTCATTAGGTTAAAACTCTTGGAGTTTGCGTTTTGTAGCTACTAAAGAAGTGACATTTGCTATCTGTTCTCTTTTTTAAATTTTTCAAAGCATTGTGTTCAGACTAATCTGCTTGAAAAATTGTACTAATACTTTAACACAGTGTCAATCCTGAAAACTGTGTAGAAATCCCTGTGGAAGCTAAAGGTAGTCTTGATATTTAATTTTTTTTTTTTTAGTGAATCACTTTACAGGCCAAATATTCAGTTATCATATATCTCATATTTAAGTAACACATTTTATCCCTTGAAAGAATAACCACAAGATAATAAACTTTTTAGCCAGTTTTTAGCATTTGTATGTTCTTTGAGCTAACATGCCTAGGCACTGCTTTGAATTAGGACTTGTATCTTTGCACTCAGCTGTGCTCAGACTGGTACATCAAAGCAACCAGAATGAAATATTGGCCTTTATCAAGTCTCAGTGACTTCAATGGAAACAGGATTTCAGTCTTAATATTTTAAAAGGAAAGCTATTTTAAAATTATTTGTACATGTTTTCCTGTTTTAGAATGTAATTGTGGTATTATGTATTCTGTATCTTGTGGAACGTATAAGCTGCGTGCCGAATTTGTCTGCCAGGTCTCACGTGCTTCTACTTGTAATTCCATTTCTAGGAATACCACTCTAACTTCTTATGGCCTCTAGGCCAAATTTGAATTCTAGGATTTGATTTCTGGCATAATTGTTACCTGTTAGCAATTTGTCTGTGGATTCATGTCTTGATGATTTAAAAATGAGAACTGCAACTTTTTATTTTTGTTGGAAATCTATATTGACTGTACACTAGAGAAACCGTTTTGAAAGAAAAGACTTCCGAAAAAATGTTCACTTTCATTTTAAAGAAACAAAAATCTTAATTCAGAATAAAAAACTTAATGGAATTTGAAAAAAAAATTGCATAATTTTCCTCCTGAAGTATCTGAAAAACTTCAGGCCCTTGTCCAATATTTAAGTTCAAGGTCTAAGCCTAAATAGTTTTTAATAGAAAAGTAACATGTTTGTTTTTGTTTGTTTGTTTGTTTGTTTGTTTTAAGCAGCATAAACCACATTGCTAGATCCAGTAGTAGTAAAATTTCAAGCAACTTTCAGGTTCTTGGCCACCATAGTGGAATCCAGATCTTCAGCTGAGGTGTATTTGTTTCGGGAAATTTAGGGTCAATGATAACCTACAAATAGCTGATACATCCCCCCCAAGCATGGCACGGGAGTGGAACTACATATTTAAGGTCCCTTCCAATCCAAATTATTCAGTGATCCTTTCATTCTATACTAGGCTGATCCATGTGAATGGCTAATTTATCATCTTGTTCATAGGGCTTAAGTCTGAGGGACTTAACACACAGAAACATCTTTATCCATTGGATGTGCAGAGGACTGAACACAGGTTGCTGAGAAGGCATCTCGCCCACCTTGTTATTGCAGAGTAGCCATCAGTTATACCCAAGCCAAAACCTGTTCAGAAAGCATGAGACTTGGGAACAGAGGTTATCAAAACTCTACCCACAGTTCTGACCTGGAGAACATTGTCACTAACTGAGTCAAGGCAGGTGAAGAGAAAGTACTTATTGGCTACCGATTGTCTCTCCTGCTACGTAACTCCCCTCATCTCTGATCAGATGAATTATTGATACAAAGAAAGACTGATGGAGCTAGAAAACATGATAAGATGTGTGTTTATGTCTTTTTCTGACCACTGAAAGAGTGCAACATTCTGATCTTTACTAAATGAGATCTGGATGTAAATACCTTGCTAGGAATTTTGTCTAAGACACAGTTAAAGATATTGTTTACACTTAAAAAGTGTGTGCATTCTTTAGAAATCAGTTTGCTCTAAGAAGCAGGAATGACTACAATGAATAAGATTCATGTGGGCTTGGTAAAGTTCACAGTACTAAATATAAAAGCTTAGATGAACTTCCTTGTCCTAGAACTATTATAGAAAAAAAAAATGCAACTGTAAAGCCAATATTGAATAAATTATCATAACATGCTATCATTTAATGACAATGGACTTTTTTGTCAAACACTGGCTTTTGTCAAACACTCTCTTCCACATTAGGTGAAAATTTTTGCCACTATAGGTAACAGCAATCTTTTGAAGTAAATAAATATTTTGTGTTAAGTAACTTTAAGGTAGTGGTTTCTTTTCATTTTAAAAAGGAAACAAAAATACCAAAATAAATTAGAAAGTAGTAACACCCTCCTCCCCCCCAATCACAAAAGTCCAAGGAAATATTTGAGAAATTTGCTGTTCAAGATGTATCACTTTCACATTCCTACCCTCTTAATCCAATTTCATACTTTTAGCTGCCTTTGTGTGAAGATTTTACCTTTGATCATTTTCGTAAGGCTTCAGTTAGAAAAACCAGCAGCAGTTCTGAGTAGAGTAGGGTGTCAGTACATAAGTAGAGAATGGTAGACTAAATCTCACAGAGAAAATGATCCTTTTTACCAATTGTAAGAAGCAATTCAAACAAATATGCAGTTATGTGTAGATCTTTCTCACTGAGGGAAATTCCTTGTTGCCTGTTGTCTGTGCATATGTACTTGTTTCTTTCTGTATTTTCACACACTATAAGCCCTTTGGGGCCAGGAATGTCCACCTGCTCTGTCACATATTATTACTACTACTGTTATTACTAGTCATACTAGTTTTAACTTTTTCATTGTCATCATGAGAAAACAATAAATCATGTGCAGAAGCAGTTTCAACAATCCTGAAACAAGACTCAGGATCCATAAACTCTTAGGTAAGATTCCCTCCTTTAAGTAATGAAATGGTATGGTCATCTGTCTTGGGACATGGAACTGGAGGAAAAAACCTAAAGGCTTAAGTGTACAACAAAGTTACTGCAGCATAATGAAGTGCTGAATAACAGCTGAGATGTAATAATGATTCTCACTCCATGCCGACTGCAAGATAACGTACGTGTTATTCTTGATCAAAGGCAGCACATCATGATTTTGTTTGCTAGGCTGAACATAGTAGATTTTGAGCTGGTGGGCAAATATGCTCCATTTACAAATCTAAGCATGCGAAAAAAAGATATTCTTAGTAAAACTCTAATTCACGATTTGTTGTACCATTTCTGTATTTACACATTTTGTTTGTGTGTGTGACATAAAGGTAGAGATGTGCACACAGATACATACACGTGTATTCAAATAACATTTAAGTAGTGAAGTTGTGCACCTAAAAGCTCGAAAAAGGTATTTTTAATGATAATAATAGTAGTAATAAAAATCGTCATCATCATCACTGGATTTCTTTGAGACCCGGGCCTATTACATGCTGCAAATTTACATAAGGAATACATGACACCTAAAAATTAGGGACTGTATCAGAATGGTCATGAGAGAGCTAAATCAAAGCTGTACAGGCAACTCAAAAGTAAGACAATTCCTCACAAAGCTTTAAGTTAGCACCTGCTTCCCATAGGAGGGGGAAATGGCTCTGTGACTCTCAGAGCTTGTGCCCTGGCTTCTGGCTTTTCCACAGTAGTTTTCTAGTGTGGAAGAGACACAGCATTTATTCAGAAACCTCTGTGTCCAGCCCCATGCTGCTTGTCAAGCCAATATCTGGGCAAACATAAGTCTCCTTTTCCCTGAATGGGAAGCACAGCTATGTGCTCTGGAGAGAGCCTGAAACTTGCTGCAGCTGGTGGAGTTTCGTGCAGCCAACTTGCATTTGTTTTCCCAGAGAGCATAGGGATGTAATTGCTGTGAGACCTTGTGATCAACTTTGTTTAAGACTGGATATTAATCTGTTGATTAATAAGGACTGATTTTTGATAATTTAGCCTTTCTTCCTCAGAAAATGAAAAAAATCAGGGAGTAAAAATCTGAAAAGTGATGTTCAAGAAGGTATTCTGTGTGCAACCTTTTAGAGCCAATGTACTGTTACGAGTTTGTGCAGCATTTGTGCTGGAAATCTAAATATTCCTCTTTAGTTCAGCAATTTTTTAAAAAAGTCATCAATAAACTTGATTCCCTGTAATATGTCAACCTCTCTGCTTTGCATTTTCATCCCTGGTACATCTTCTTTGAAATAGATTGAACATGATTTTACAGAGGCCTTCTCACTTTTAATTTCGCTTTTAATTTTAATTTTTGCTTTCAAGGCCAATATATCTTGCTTCTCTTATTTTTTCATATTGTAACACAGCTGAAACAGGTGGGACAAAGTTATCTAGTTGTGTGGACTAGCTAACAATTATGTCTGTCTACTAGAAGACATTAGGAAGCTTAGCATTCTTACTTTATGCATTTTGTCTCTGCAGTTAGTTTTTGCACTTCAGTGTATTTACTGAGGATTTTCTAATATTTGTTTTTCTTTAGTTTATAGTTTATACAGAACTTTCAGCTGTACTTAGATGTCCTGAAAATATGCAGGATTTTTCTTCCTGAGTTAAAGCAGCAGTAATTAGGTTATTATTTTTCAAAGTTTTTTGAGAATTTTTTTAAAGAGAAAGAAAAGGAGGATGACAAGTTACTGACTACATACATGGTATATTGCTTTGGTTTACTTTTCTTGTTTCTATGCACTGCTAATACAGAATTAGAGGCTGTAAAACTCAGACTAGAGGTAATAAGGATCAAAAATCAGGGTCCACACCAACTGAGGAATTGACTGTATGAGACCAGTGTAGATATTAATCACAAAATCCCATCCAAATCCATATTTTCAGGAAAGCTTAGTCACTTACTCGTAGGTATGAATCACTCAGAAGCTCAAACTTGTATCTTTCCCCTTACTCATGTTTCTGGACCTTAGTTTCCACTGTACTAGAAAGGAAGCCTATTATACTGTTATACTGATTATACAGAGCAACAAATAGAATGAGGATGGCTTCTTTCTTTATAAACTGAAGTAACAGGATCTTACTCTAAAAAAGCTTAAACCCATACTTTTCAGAAAATGTTCTAAACATGTCCTTTTAGACTACTCAGCCAGGGATATTCACTCTTTACCTGTTCCTTAAGCATACAGAAAATACTCGTATCCACAATTACATGCAATGGCTACATATTAATAGTAATCAATTATCTATTGAACGGGCAATTCTTGTACAAAAGCACGTACCACTGTAATCGAGGTGTTTGCAAAATACTTTGTGATGTTCATTGTGTTGAGAAAGAAGGAAAATGTAGTTTTTGGTGGGTTTTGGCTGATTTCTAATGGTTCATTAGTCTTTATATTTTAAAAACTCTGCCTCAAGGGACTAGCTGTACTTCCAGCTTTCTGGTCTGAAGTTAACTTATTTAACCAGATGTACCTGACATGAAAATGGGGTCCAGTTTTTATTTTCCTGAACACAGTGCATACAGCACATCTTATTTTTTGTTTCTTGATGATGTCACAAATTTATTTTTGCATGTATAAAATTGCATTTTTATCTTTAAGATCATATAACCACAAAAATAAACTGGTTTTTATCTGTGAAATTAGAACAAGTTAGGTATTAGTAAAAGGAGACAAATGGAAAATCTATTTTTAGGTAAATGTCACACGGCCTGTAACTGAGTTGCTGAGCTTTCAGTTGTCTTGGACAGTTTCATTATTCATTAAATTGAATTTTGAAAAGCTTTTCCTGTGTTAATCTTTTTTGGTGAAATAATGAAGGATTAGTATAAAGTATCTATATTCTATGGTATTCATTGTAACTGTAAAAAAATTATTTCACTTATTAACTTATATAAATTCAGTATTTCCTGATTAATGGTTAAACCTATACTCTGGTATTCAGCATTTAGAATTCAATATTATTTCCTGGAATTAACAGTTTCTACTACAGTTTTTATTATCAGAACATAAATATGGGAAAAGTAAAGTGGGTACGAATTTGGCTTATGGTGCAAAGTGCAGTTACAATTTCTTTGACATTGCCACAAAACAAGTATGCAATAAAATTAAAACAGTGAATGAAGCAGTCTACGTGACTGAGGCTACTAACTGTTTTTCAGATTACTACTTTTGTCAGCAAAGAATAAACAGTATGTAATTCCAAAGGTTCTTTTGGCTTCTCTTTTGTGTATTTCTGTAGGAAAATGTTTATGGGAGGATAGGGGTTTTTTTGTGTATGTGTGGTTTTTTTCTTTAATTTGCTACTGCACATGTATATAACTGTCATGATAATAGCAGAACTAGAAATACCAGACCCATAAACCTACTATTTTAGAGAAAATTATGAACACTTTTAATTAAGAGTCCACATTTCTCATGCCCTATTTAAGTGCATAAACATGATTTTATAACCAAAAACACCCAAAACAATGCAAAACTTTGTGAGGGGGTAAAAAAGAAAAGAAAAATCCTTATGTAAAGCCAAATAGAAAGGGTTACAGAGAAGACTTAGGAAACTTATTTTTCCATGTTGTAGTACTTTCCTGATCACTTTGTGGTCTTAGAAGAGGTAGCAATCCAAGTATCAAAAAATATTAGACAGATACTGTTTACAAATGGCAAAGTTTTTTTTTTCTTTTAGTGATGTAACAGTAACATAGAGACCTTATAAAAGTGCCTTTATCTGTAGACGTGTCCTCTGTACAGTCTCACAACACTCGTATATTGCAGATAAATTGTACATCTGATTTTAAAAAACTGAATCATATAGAAATCAAGTCACAAATTTATAACAATTCAAAGACTAAAGCAGCAGTATTTGATTTGGGCAGTTTATGAAATGGTTTCCTCACTGTCAGGAGGCTAAGATTACCAATTTTTAGCATGCTGATTATGCATATTTTCCAGTGGACATAAATAGCCTAGATTGTGAATAGTCCACTTCAGAAAAATGAGCCAACACAGCTGATACTGATGCTTTGTTTGGTAATTGTTGCTGAGATACAAATTGTTTCAGCAAACACAGAAGATAACAGAAAGATTATGAGACTAAAAGGAGATCAGTAGCACACAAAAAAAAAAAAAGTGGTTTGAGTTGTTAGTGGGAAGTCAGACTCTTCTGTGTTTTTGCTATGTGATACTGTTTGTGTATATAATGGTACCTGAAACTATTCCAGAGCCAGTGCTGAGGTTCACTTGCCTAAAGACATTCTTGAATTGTTCTCTGTAATTCCATAAAATATCAAGTTTTCCACATGAAAGGAAGGGGAACACCCAAGGGCCTGGCAGATAGCCTAATTTTAATTTCTAAAAACCACCTATAATGAAAAAAAAGTTTGGCTTGGTTGCCTAGGCATAGATATATGCTACTACCTTAGATACCCTCAAGTATCCTACCTGATCTACACCTCCAGACAGCCTTGGGGTCTCCTTCAGGTGCTGTGTGGTACTCACCAACCCTGTAAGACATGATTCAAATTCTACTGGCCATCTCAGGAGCTGTGTGTTTAGGCCATTGAACTGAGTCTGGGAGAAGGATCACTGTAGTCTTTGGAAATACCAGATGCAGGTTCAGCTGACCAAAGATAGGCTTGTCTCCCATGCAGTGAGCTCAGTAGCTCTCCAGAACCGTTTGGCTGGATCCCTGTTGACTATCACAAGAACTAAACTGTTCAGCTCACATTGTGGAAACAGAAGTTTAAGCAAACTGAATCCTAATAGGGTCAGAATGAAAAAATGAAAATGGAGTCTGCAAATAAGAGGAATGATTATAAAAACAAACCTAGTACATTTAGATCAGCGTTTGTTTGTGAGGCTGACATGGTATACTAGTTTTCTGCTTCATTTTTGTTTTCTTGGCTGCATTACCTTCTAGTCCAGAATTGTTTCAATTTATTATTACCATCCTTAGCTACCTAATTGTGCTACTAATGAATACAAATAATCCAGGCATCAGGCTTTTACAGACCCACTTCAGTGTACAAATAATGGTTTGTTATGTAACTGCTGATTATGGGAGAAGGTAACTCACATGATGGAAAATAAGTGCTGAAATATTGGTGATGAGGAAAGCAGTGGATTCTTGTACTATGCCTTTTAAATTGTGAAAAAGTATTGTCATTCTTGTTCCATTGGATTGTCCATCATGAGAAAATATGAGATCATCTGAGCCTGGTTTTTAAGCCTGTGTGCTTACATTTGGAACTTCATTTCAATTTTTTGAGTGCCTGTATTAGCACTATCACATATGAAATATGTAGTTGCTTACCAAATTGCCTATTCAAGTACATATGTATGGGGTTTGAGCACTCAACATTAAGCATTTGCATTTCAAAATTGGATCCCTTGTGCTTGAAAGCCTTGAAAATGGTACTCTATGGTCAGCCTAGTGCAGCGTCAATTGAAATGCTGTTTGAATGCAATGTAGAGCTTCCAATTGCTGCTTCAGAAAGTGTTATGCTGAATCTGGAACACTTTGCATAATTTAATTAATTATGCCACTAAAAACTGATTTTCTCTCAATTTAAAGCAAACAGCTTTTATGAGGGTGAACTGCAGCACCCAGGGATATCAGGTGTCCAAGCTTTTAATCCTATTACAAAGACTTGACAACCACTGATGGAAACTGGAAAAACATAAGCCTCCAGCAGGGCAACAAGTGAAGAGGAAGAAGGCAACAGATTTTTAATACTCTTTGAAACCACTGTATGCATTAAATCAAAACCAAATGTAAAAAGTGACAGAACTGGTAGCTTGCACTTTGTTGTGCAAACAGTGAATAGTGTCTAAAGAATAACACTTATTTTGCTTTGACATTAATGAAAATAACAGTTTCCTCTAAGAGGAAAAGTATTCTGTTTAACTAGCATAAGAAAAACACAGTGAGTGGCCAAGACTTTTTGTATCTGTGTCTGCTCACTTAAAGAGTTCAGGAGCTTGACAGTCAGAAGTTTGAAAGTGGTTTCTAATGTTATGGATTGGATTCTGTCTATAAATCATTTTCCATATAAGCAGATCTTAACAGATGATTCCAGACTACACGTATTAAGGACACTGTCACTAAATGCTAGCCTTGATACTTTGGCTTTCTGAAACTTGTCTTCTCTCTTCCAAATTATTATGGGGTTCAATATCACGCTAAAACAGCAGACACTGTAATTTTGAGGCAGAAAAGAGTACTGATTTAGAAAAGCTCTAATTTCTGAGCCGCATAAGCAGAGCCATAATTGGCAAACTATAACTGACCTTGCAAAATTCTGTGACCAGGTTAGGAAAGGTCACAGAAGAATTGACTCCATCTCCATATCGAACATCAGCATGCAACATGAAATTAACTGCACTGTAGAAGACCTTGCTGATAAAAATAGGGAAAATATCTCATTACTGGCAATTCAGCAGCCGTATAAAATGCAAACATCTTCCTTATAATGCTAACAAATATTCATATAATTGCTAATATATATTTATGTATTATTTGTATTCTTTACATATATATATATATATTTATCTATATATATAAAAGAGATGCTACACCTGGCTCAAAGGGGAAACAGGAGTTAGTAGGGCTCTTTAACCTAGATTTAAAGGGGGAAAGGGATAAAATCAAGCTCATTAGAGATGTCTGGACAAGGCACACCAGTGCTTGAAGGACGGTGTTTTAGAAAGATCCTTTGCTCTACCATCTCACTGGAGGTAGAGGATGGAGAGCCATGTGGATGCAAAGACTACAAAGTGGATTATTAATGTGTTAGAATTTACAGAAGCACCTAAGAATAGTCATGTAGGAATTACCTGTTTTCCCCCAAAAAGGTGGTGGGATCAATAGGCCAGCTGAAATGCATCTGGAGCATTGCACACAGCATGGGCACATAGCAGGAAGATCTGCAAGCCATTGTGCAGCAGGAAAACTGTGGCAGAGTTGCCAGCATGAAGATGTGGTGGGATGACTTCCACAACTGGAATGCTGCAATGGATTGCTATAAACTCTTCAGAGGGGATAAGCAAAACAGGAGGGCGGGGTAGGCCTGGATGTTAGGGAGTGAGATACATACATCACAGTGGTAAAAAGCAGAAAATTAGAGAATATAAAATTAAAAGGAAAAGAAAATCTTTTTCCAGATAAGATTTAGCCACTTGACTATGTATTTAAATGTTTGTTCAGGCTTTTTGAGAGTGTCTTAGTTCTCAAAATACAAGAAAACATATTCGCTCGCAGAGGTCATGAGATTCAAGTCATGCATTTCCTATCTCAAGTATGTTCACTGCATAAAGGTTATGAAAATTTCTTGTAAAAAAATAAAAGTATCTCATATAATTGATTCTTTTCATTGTTTCATAAAATTGCCTTGTTTGATTGCAGAAGACTTTGGACTGAATTTTCATTACCTACTTCTGAACAATTTACACTGGGATTGAGACAGTATTGAGCTAATGAGTTAGAATTTATATTGAGCCTTAACTGTCTTCCTGAAGTAACTAGGGAAAGAAAATCATGGCAATAATGGAGTATTTTTCATTATAAACTATGTTGTACAGCTTTTACAATCAGGTTTTTAATAGATCTAGAGAAATTAAATTGGAATTCTACCAACTTCTGTGCTTTTTGTCATCCAATGAAAACGATGTTTAAATATGTCAAGACTAATAGGCTTATCCCCTTTCTACTGAAGTAAGAAGGAGGTGATGTCGTTCCTGTTGTTTTTCAGGCTCTGTTGTTCATTAAAGAGTAGGATGTATGTAGAAAAACATTCAGAAATATGCATTTTGCTATAATCCATAATGCTAAATAGAAACTGAGCATAGATCGAATACATCTTGACTTATCCTGAAGTCCCTATCAAGACATGCTCCCATGAAAATAGTAGACATTTTCAAAGTCAGGAGGTTGAACTTGTGCTTTACATAAAAAAGGAAGCAATCATATATTGCTGATGGGTATATTTATACTGCTGAGAATGCATGCATATATCCATATTTATTAATATATTCAAACATTGTTTATTGATTGTGTATGGTAAATAAACTCATACAGTGAGTATATAGATTACTGTGTATGCATAAACATACATGCTCTCAATCTCAGCATTATATGTAAGTACACACCGAGAATAATACAGTTTGGCAGGTTGGAAGATCTTTAACTTTTCATTTCATATAAATATAAAAATTAATAATGAGATAATAATTATTTCTGTCCTCTATACAGAGTGTATCGTATTGTCCTTTAATTGTATCTTATTTAATTCTATGCTTATTTTTGTGAGGAAGTCTGCAATACTGAAAAAGGGTGTTTCTCAAAGAAATAAATTATTTCTCATCTCAGTACTTGTTTGTCCCCATTCCTCTTTACTGTTAGTCTGTTCCACTACCAGAAGACTGCAAGAATCAATGTAATCCCTTACATTTTTATTAATAATATGAAATAAAAATTTAATGTATAAAATAGAATCATCAGCCAAGCATATATGCATGCATGTCGGTGCCCTCAATAAATTATTTTTTTAATTACTTCAAATAATATTTATTTATTCACAGATACAGGATACAATATAGCTGTAGTTTAAATTTGAATTGGCATAACAGGACATATTTTTGTTAGACATTTTGCAGGCAAAAACATTGTCTCACATATTAAAAAGTGCAGTTTATAGTTTTATTTTCTGAGAAAAGTGTATGTACAATATACACAAACCACAAACTTCATGTGAATGAGCACAACTCTAATACTTTTAAGTTTGTGTGCTAATTCTTAACTTCAAAAAGTTATCCTCACATTCCTTTTTCAGAGGGTGGAGAAAACCCCTAAAGTCCTTCCCCCAACCCACATATTGAAAAAGAAAATTAAAAATAAATTGCCACTTGCAAAAAAGGTTAGAATGCTGGCCTTGCTTCCAAATTCAGAAATTGAAAATTTGGAGTATTCATTCATCCAAATAATATATATTCATTCCCCACAGGCAGCAGTGATGGTTCTTGGGATAAAGAAAAACTTCAGTCTCCCCCCACCCAAGGATCACAGGCCTCTGTTAACCACCCCAACTTGCCTGGACAGCATAATGTTCCAGTTAGCCATCCTCTCAACCCTCTTCAACAGAACCACCTTCTGCCAAATGGTACGGGTTGACATCTTTCAGCACTAACATCAGCAGTTTTCTAGTTCCTGTCTCCTTTTTTTCTTGTGTTTATATAAATAGGCAATGAAAAAATCAAGGATGTGCGGAATACTGGAATACTTCCTTTAAAGTATTAAGCAGGGGAAGTGGAGACAGTAAAGAACAAATACATATGGAATAAAATTGATACTTAAAATAACTGCTAACTTGTGCATCAGTGGCATAATGAAGCATTGCTACAGCACCTTACAGCAGATATCAAAAACTATAATAAATAGCCATGGCTTAGCAATGATACCATACATTACACAGATATGAACAAACTAAGAGGTCTAATAGCCTCTCCTTGTGGCTAGAAACCCTCCATGGTTGCTAGTGATTCACCCCTGCATCTCTCAGAAGAGAACTGACATAGAGCTGCTTTTTCCAGCAATGTGAACCATCTTGTCACCTGTCACTTGAATAGTGTCCATCAGGAGAGAAAGAAGACATTGCTTAAGAAAAGATGCATAAACCTATTTCCCTGTTTTTCCCCCCAACAGGGTTGGAACTTCCTTTTATGATGATGCCCCACCCGCTGATTCCCGTGAGCCTACCTCCAGCCTCTGTCACGATGGCAATGAGCCAGATGAACCATCTCAGCACCATCGCCAACATGGCAGCAGCAGCACAAGTGCAGAGCCCTCCATCCAGAGTGGAGACATCTGTTATTAAGGTAACTACAGAACAGACCAAACTGAACCCAACCAAACCAAAAGGCACCAAATCGTAGCCCGCTCCCAACCACCATAAATATTGTAGAGATGTATTGTATAGGTGTCAAATGTTCTGAGGTAAGTCATAAAGTCAGTAAATACAAGAAGACTAAGTGTAATGACTCTGAGAGAACAACAGGCTACTGGTGGCCACTGTTGCTGTCTCAGTTTCCCTCTGTCTCTCTAAATCAGTATTAAAACAACACTCAGATTGAAGCATTTTCATACACAGCTTTGTGATTTCTTGTATTTCATAGTCTGTAATCTAATGTTCCTTGAGATACCATGGAAAAAATGACTTTTAAATTAGAAGGGATTGTTCTTCCAACTTTAAAATCTAAGCATTTGAATTGAAATGCTCTTAAGTTGTCTGAAGAAGGCTGAAAGGTTTTATACTTTACCTGTGCAGAAACTAAATTTGCTAAATCCCAGAACAAATTAGAATGAAGTTGCACAGAACAGTTCCAATAATCTGAAGGCCAGAACTGTAGTATTATAGGAATATCCCAAAAATATCTGATATCTGAACTTGTCTACCTGTTTTAGGTTTTGTTTGTGCCCTTTAATTAAATTTGGTTATAGAGTCATTTACCAGAGGCATGGGGTCTTTTCTTCCTTTTACTGAAGGTGGTCTGTTTTCATTTTAAAGCATTTCACTTTAAAAGACACTTCCCTGTTACCATTAGATAATTATGACTTGATCTTTATTCAGATATCTACATTTTGCTTCTTATCCTTCTTTAGTTCTAATAAATGCAAAAGTGCACAAATATTTGTTCTTTTATCTAATGTATCTTAGAAATAGACATGCAAAAGCAAGTTTATATGAATTTTCAGGCTATGATGGAAATCTGTCCATTCATGCAATTTTTTTGACAAAAATTAGGTAAACTTAGAATCTCTTGGACCTTTGAATTAGGAGTTACAAAAGTTTTGAAGTTCATGATCATTTAAGTAGAGTGAAGAGGTCTGACTTTGTTAAGACATTCAACATACTGGTGCACCTTTCTTCTCTAACCTAACAAGCGCAGAACCGCAAAGAACTGTCCAGTTAAAAGTCAGTAAATCTATGTTTTTATTGACCTAGAAAAATATGATTGTTGGCCTAATTTAGTCACCTATACTTCCAAATCTAGGGTCTACTTTGGAGGCCTTCAGTGGCATCCCTTTCTCACCTTTGTTGACACAAGGAGTTAAGATACTGGTTTGAGAAGAATTGCTTATTGAGGTGGTACACCAACAAGACTAGATCCCTCCCTGGTTTCCGTCTTGCCCCTGTGTTGGGGATATAAGCACTCTGCTGCTAACTAACTGATTACATGGTGATTTTTGCACCTCTGTTTTCCTATTTTTACTTGATTGATATTTAGTAAGAGTTACATGATACTAATGTTCTCTGGAACCCATGTCGGGCTTTATTTCACTCTATATTTATTTTTTTTAATTGGAACGGTGGCCACTGATCTTACTGGGCTGTCTAAAAAATGAAGATTGAGATGGAGCGCATGCTAAATGACACCTGACATATGAATTACTGTGCCAGCAAAACTTTATTTTCACTATTTTCATGCTATTTTCCCTCTTTTAATTTTCTATGAGCTATTTTATTTCATATGTAAGAATATAAAATTTGACCTTCGTGAACATTAGTAACCTTTTGTTTCTAAACTTTATCAAGCTGACTTCTAGCTTGTAAAGCTGATTTACAAGTTAGTTGTAGCTATTAAAACTGCCTAAGTTACCATGACCTACAATTAAATATGTCTATGGGAGCATATTGCAGTGTGACTGCTATCTTTGTCTCCAGTTACCACAGTCAGGTACATTTGAGTACAACATATCTCATAGGCCGTGTAAAAATGGTTTCCTTTTGTGGAAAGCAGGTCCTGCTCTGTTGACAGATCTAACCCCATTATGGGAACATTGCTGGACCCAGGAAGCACTTAACTGAGAAGTACTTTTGGCTCATGTGATCTAAACCTGTCTAGTAGGTCTAAAACTATTGGACACTGAAAGGGACATACTGTTATCATATAACTGTGTATATTATTATAACTGTGGGCAGTCTCATACCAGAAAATTTTCCTTATCCTAGGGGTTGTTTACTTCTTAACAAGCTCATTTTTGTAACTCAGCTGTTTTCTTTAGCAGGGATAGATTCCATGTAATCTAGGTGAAGACCTTGAAAATACCTAGCAATTTAGGCTCTCTGAAACATTCTATCAGCATGTTGTAACTGGAAAATCATTATTTCTTTCCAAAAGTTTGCTTATTTAAGCATTTGTTTGTATTAATAATCTACAGTATGTATCAATGTCATTTTTGAAAATTCAGCTCTCATATCCATGCTAATTAAATATTCATTGTAGCTGCCAACTTTTGCATAACTCCTGGCATAACATCCTGTGCAAGTTATTTGACAAACCAGGTTTCGTGTTCCCATCTGGTTTGCACATAACCATAATATAAAAATATGTGGATTTCAATGAAATGTTTTTAAATGACCAAATTAACCTAAGTTCTCTTTAGAAAAGTGTGCACACAGGAGGATGAAATACACATTTCTTTTGAAGTTTTCAGTAATAAGTTCAGGATTTTGGATCCTTTATGTGGAACATGACATTACCCAAGTGCTGTCGTGACTTCTTCAGTCAAGGCCTGTAACTTATTGCTCACAATTCATTTCCACTACAGGTGAATCCACAAACACAAGTTTTAATCTGTCACTCAAAACTCACTTCTATATGTAAGATCTTGCTGCACATAGTTATTTCAACAGTACTATAAGGGCTAAGGAACTTATTTCCTACTCATTCCTTCAGCCCCATTGTGGCACAACAATGTCTAGATTGTATGTCTAGATTTATGTCCTCTGTTATTATCTATTGCAGATGGATATGGTCATATGGATAGAGCTGAGTAATTATGTTTCTGTTTTTTAATACCGAACAGGATTGAAACATAAACCCCAGAAACTTAAAAGCATGAGGTCATTATTAGGTGATTTTCTTCCCATGAGGATGGACATGATTTACCTGTTCTTCTCTAGGCATAGTCAGAGGCTGTGATTTTAATGTCCACTGAATTATATGCACTGAGTAGTTGAGCAGGAAGCTGTAATCAGCATACTTCTTGAACCTTGTGCTGGCAGTGTAATGTTTATGAATAATAACTTATACTACAATAAAAATAAATATATTCAAGAATAAATGTAAGTGAGAAGGTCAGACCTTCTTTGACTTTATTTTTACAGGAATGGATAAATAGTGCAGTTGCTCTCTTTCATGAAAATGTTTGTTATTAGAATTATAGCTTCCAGTTTTTATTGCTATTATTTTCAGACATCTTGGTTTTGTTTTCCTTAAGGTTTAACTCATTTTTAACCCTAATTTTACTGAAGTATTTTCTCCTTAGTATCAATGTTTCCACAAATGGAAAAGTTTTTGAATCACTCATCTTAGAGTTTGCAGTTGTAACCAGAAACAATAGCAGAGATTTGAAATTAGAGTGCAGCATGTTTGCCAGTGTAAACTATGCTTAAAAGTTAGAAGGCCTGTGAGAAATTTTGACTCTGAAAAGTAAATCAATAGTAACCATATCTAATTAAGTAACAAAGAACAAAATTAAGTCTTAGAAAATCAAAGTCTTCAGATTATGAACAACCAGGTTCATTGGATAGAAGGATTGCCTTTGTGAACAGTGCCACAGTAGATGACTTGCTGACCTTTCCTTCCAATTCACTGACTTCACAGCTAGTGCTGTTATCTTTAAACTCACAAAGCTTCAAATGCCTTTCTATTACTGGGCAATATTTCATTTCTTCATGATAAGATGTTGGAATAAAGCTGAGATCATGTACTAACTAAACATTTTATCCTGCTGCATTCAGGAGATGAGACAAAGACAAAATTACAAGGGAAGCCTTACAAAGCAGCACCTTAGATTTGGCAGTGAACTCTGAGCCCTAAAATCTTCAGAATTATATTTCAGAAGAGTGTTATGCCCTTTCAAACATGAGACGAACATTAGATGTCTTTTTGTAATGGAATGTTTAGATATATGAGTTGGATGAATAAGAGGAGAGCAACAACAAGCAGGGACAGCAGATTGTGACAACAATGAATTGCAGTGAGTGTGACAGCTGTGACCTGGGGATGCTTTAGACATGAAGTGGCTTTCATCACCTGCCCATGGTTTCAAAGGCTCAGCTTGTTAACAGTTTCACTACATCAATTTTTTTTTTCACTCAGCTGAAAGATATATGAAAATATAAAGGACGTACCTTATATTAATAGCAACTTGAAATTACATTGTAAAAGTCGGAACAGGGCAGCAGCAGCATGCCAGAATCAAAAATTGCAATTAGTCCATATGTGACTAATACTTATAGAAAGAATTAAGAATAAAATAGAAGAAACCAATACGTCCAGCTGAAAAAGTGAAGGCAGCAGTGGCACAGTAGTTTTCCACTGTGTAAGGATATATCAGACTAAACTTTGCTAATTCCGTCATATATGTCGAAGCATATATGGTTGTTACACTATTTTATACCATTTTTTATCTATATATAGATAGATATAGTCCTGTGATTCAATAGCAAAAATTTACTATTAACTTCTTTAACAAAGGTAGCTGCTGGCAGATTTTATTTTTTAGAATAACTCTGTTTATAGGACTATTCTGACATGAAATTTTATTTTAGAATTAATTCACTTTTTCATTTTTCATTGGCAATATATGTGTTCCTGTTGATGTAATTTAATGTTCCTATCTTTTTTTTACCTATAATAGATGAACTGAGTTGGTCAGAGCCTGGTGCTAATAACACCCAGGTCATGGATTCAATCCCCATACGGGCTATTCACTTAATACCTGGACTTGATGATCCTTCTGGGTTCCTTCCAACTCAGACTTGTATGTTTCTGTGATTTTTTTTCCCAAAAAGTCCAAATAATAGCCAAAGAGAAGAAATACGTCACTGCCATACAGAAATGGCTGAACAGAGTACATTTTAATGCCTCATGTCAGACTGGTGGAGAGCAAGTTCAGAAAATACCCCTGAAAAAAATTCTAAGAGGAAAAAGAGCAACCTCAATAATTTGAATCTTGAATCCTGTGTTGAAGGCAAAAGTTTTCCATGGACACTTCTGTGCCTTACAGGAAAAGCATTATGCAAGCAGTGGCAGCATTCCTGTGAAGCTGGATATGCTGTACGTGTTTTACAGACAGGGAATGAGAACAAAATTGATTGTGTTCCAAACTGGCAGAAAAACCCTTTTTGTATGCCTAACCTGAGAAACACCTGACTTTTCAGATAAGCTACTATTTTTAGAGACATTAGTGCATTGTGCATTCAAAATAGAAATTTTAACCTTACTTTAAAGTGCTTTTTTTGAATGTGTAAAAGTGCAAGGGGGAAGCTGCTTTAATTTCCTCTTTATCTGATACATGAAGTATGATCAAGTTTTCTTCTTTATGCAAGGAGAAATTTGATTCAGAGCATTTAAAAAAATAAAATTTAATTGGTCTACAATAAATATTTTAGAATAAAAATAGGACCATCCTATCCTAAATCAACCGCTTTTACATGTTAAGAAACCAAACATGAAAATTTGAATATACCTATAAATTTTAAAGTATAATTTAAATCAAATAACACTTAATTTTATCCTGGCTGCAGAGTATATTATATCTAATTTGTAGGAACTTGAACATAACAGAGAAAATCTCTACATTAGAATAATTTGTGTATATGCACACTTTTTTTTTTTTTTTTCCCATTTAGAATGAGTAGAACTTAGGTCAAAGTATAGTTGACCTTCTTTATTATGGCTTAACCATCTTTATATTAGAGGACACTGTGTTCCACCTCATTAATTAGTTCTATCTATATGATTAATATTGTTTGTTTTAGCTTTTAATACAGTTTTTTTATAATGACCTTAGAGGATGCTAGCTAAATATGGTAAGCTGTAACTTGGAATCATGTTCTTTTTAAAAAATATTATGGGGTCCTATTATTTCTTTTATCATGCATGTTTCTGAGGTGCAGTTTGAAGCTGATAGCAGCCATATGCTCATATGAATTATTTTGTGACATGTAAAATAGGTATCTACACATGACACATAGAAAGTAGTACAAACATTATGTTTGGAAATTTGCAGGTTCACGTGTGTAACAGGGAGCTATGTATGTAGTGTAAGATTAACTTGATGCAAAATGGCCATGGGGCTAGGTACAAGGGATGAGATTCGTATTGCAGACTTTTAGGGCATAATACAGATCTGTTTGAGATAGTTACTTTAGAATGAGGTGAGTTGTACCTTGGAAATGTAAATGTAGGCATGGCTGATGATCCTAGGGTGACTGGTTGTGATGCAGACATTTGTAGTATAGACAACGACGTCTAGTCAGATGAATTTTCGGTGTTTGGCTGGATGTGGGGTTTGGATTTATTTTGAGGGGTGAATTCCTAGTGATGCTTCTTAAGCTTACTTTTCAAGTAAGGCTGGATTTTCAGAAGAGGAGAAAAAAATCTTAAAAAATCAGAAAGTGTGTCCAGCTTGCCAATAAGGAGTTACTAATTTCATTGGAACAGAGTTTCTTGTATGTCTATATATTTACATATTGCATTGGGTTTTTTGTAACCTTAGAAGGATATTTTGTTTGTTAGAAGAAATATTCATTGTGAATGTAAAACCAAGCTCTTTCTTCTATTGTTAGGGATCAACTTTGTTTGCTTGCTTGTTTTTAATCTCTGTAATGGCCCTATCCATTGACACCCACTTCCTGACTAGGTCATTGTGCTTTATGTACTGCTCATGATTTCCAAGGATTAGATCTCTTGTTGTGGAAGTACTGTTAAAGGATTACTTGGAAGTCTCCTGTTTGGCTTCCTGTCAGTTAACTTCTGCTGTAATAATACATGTAGAAAACAGGACACTAAAAATCAAGCCAATTCAGTCTTATTGTCAGTTGATCTCTTTCTTCATTTTATATTTTCAGTTGTCAGTATTCTTGTGATGGGAACAGAAAAGTAGGTACAATGAAAAATTGCAGAAATAAAAAGTATAATGGAAATCAAATTAACTTCAATTGGTCCAAAAGACAAATAAGTTCAAGGTATTAATGGAGAGAGAAAGCATCTTATGTAAACATCATGGATTCTTTTCTTTGTAAGAAAGATGTCCAAGATATAAAATAATAGTGCAGTTAATGACACAATACAAAACATTTGAACTTGTGAATTTTGATTGGGATTAGAAGTGGATCTGTAAGAACAAGGTGAGAAAGATGTCATGTGCATCAGTGTGAAGTTAGCAAGATCTTTAGCAAGCCAGATAGTATGCAGATAAGGAAATAGAAATAAAAATTTATAACATTCAGTCAGTTTGATAACACACATATAAAAGTGACTGAGGAAATTAGGAAATAACTATTACTCCAGTTAATTTTGCAATTCCTGAGTCTAAATGTTCATTTAGAACATCATAGTGTCTTTGACTAAGTGGAATGAAGAAGTAAAACTGTAAAAATAAAATATTCTGTTTGCAGAAAATATGAAAGATATTCAGGTAATTAATTTCTTACACTAATTCAGCTAAAGCAGTGTCAAATTAAATGTGACATTTTACAAGAAAGTTATTCCTGGAATACATCTCACATAAGTTCAAAATAAGTCAGTAAGGAACTGAAGAAAGAAATTGTGTTTTGATCACTTTTAAAAGCAATTTTTATAATTCTACCACCAAAAAGACTTGGAAGACACGTGTCTTTCCGCAAAGGTTGGAAATAATAAACTGCTCCCTGTTACGACCCACCCCAAAAGGTGAGGGTAACTCAGGTTCTTGTTAATAGATTCCTTGGGGCAGATTAGAGCGAAACAGCACTGAATGTTGTATGAAATGACACAAATCTGTGTTTGTAAATATACACTTGGAGGGTTTATTTTAGAAAAATTTGGTTGCAATGGGGAGCACATATGTAGCCATTTAGGTTATTATATGTCGTAATATAACAATAGAAAAGCATAAAAATAACACCTTAAAAAGAAGATGGAAAAGATTAGAAAGATATGACCACCCATGGACCTCACAACAAGACTTGATTGTTGCAATTTCCTTATCTGTTGGCTGAGGTGATTGTGGCTGTCTTGATCTGTCAGGAATAGGAAAAGCCCACAAAACACCAAAATTCCACAGTTATATATGCTTAGGTTCAGGTGGGAATGCCCAGGTTCCTCTCCTGAGGTGGGGAGTTTCACACTGAATGGTATAAGGCTGTGGATCACAGGACACTTCAGGAGACTTTCATGATCCATGACACCTCCCAAGATGCCCCAGCTGCCTCTCCTGTCAGCACAGCTGAGTCAATTATGGGCCAGCAGAAGGGGTGAACACCTTCAGAGTATGTGTGAATGTCCCAGTACTTTGCCAGTGGGGAGTTTTCATGCCTGAGCCATTATGAAAAGGGCATAGACTTGATAAAAAGCACTAGCCCACTGGCAAATTGGCAAGATTTGCATCTTACCAGCCTCCTTCCTTATCTTTTTCAACACCCAGCTGTAGCCACCAGTGATGAGTGTGTGCTGTCTGCACCTGGGTGGTCAAGTGGGCCACTGTTTGAGTCATTAACCAGTCCAGTCTCTCACACTCCTTATTAAAAGATGATGCTGCTGCTGATGATGATGATTCTTATCATTATTATTTTTATCATGACCGTATAAAACAGTTTGTGTCATTTATACTTTCCCTAGCATGCAGTTAGGCTGTCCAGGGACATTGTGGATGCCCCATACCTGGCAGTATTCAAGGCCAGGCTGAATGGGGCTCTGAGCAACCTCCTCTAGTGGACAGTGCCCCTGCCTGTGGCAGATGTGTTGAAACTAGATGGCCTTTTAATATCTCTTCCAACCGAAACAATTCCATAAGTTACCTAAACTATGAAAAGTATGACCTTGAAAATAAATTATTTTATCCTCTGCACTTCAGTGACTTAAAGCACAAACATCATTGAAGGAGTTTGTTCAATACTGAAGAGGAGCAAGACAACTGAATTGTTAAAAAAATTATATACCTTTAGAGCAAAACTTAATTGCATGTCTAGAGCTCATTCCATGACTTAAAATTAAAGGATGACTAAACCCAAGAGATGAGTCTTACAGCAAAGTAAACTAGAGCATAGTAGAAAGCTGAGACTAAATACCTGTAGGAGAGAAATAGCCAGGAGGTGAAGACTGTGCATGCAAATCTGGTTTGGTTATTGCAAGAACATTTATTCAAACTTTGTCAGAAGTAGTCAACAATTTTTTCATTAAGGAACAAGAATGGCAAAGAATAAAGAATATTTGTGGGAAAACTGAGGTGGTGGCAACCTAGAAGATATCACTTACTTTTCTGTCCTCTTAGGAGCAGAAGGATTATTCCTACATATATTACCTGAAATGTCTTCAATAGTGATACAACAGCTAAACCTCATCAGCTTTGTGTTTTGATATATTTTGAGGAACGGCTTTTGGTAATGAAGCAATTTTCAAACAGTAAAAACATGCTGCTGAAGCAGAAATAAAATAGGCAAAAAAGAAATTAATATTGTATAACTAACTTTGTGACCTTGCATATGAAGAAAGACATATGATATAAGGAAGAAAGTATTTCTGGTCTTCTGAATACCATTACTGATGTATTAAGATAGTTCTTTAAAAAAAAAGGTGATTTAAAAGTAACTTTCAGAATAAGATTTTGCAGTATTTGCCTATTTCAGAAATTTAGAAAAAAAGTTGATGAGTACATAAAGACTCTCCTGTTTTACTTGAAGAGACCAAGACAATGTGATTTTTTGAATGATATGTAGTATTCTGGAACAAAACTGGAGTGATTTCAATTCTAGAGATAACCTCAATCTCATGTTTTAAAATCTCTGATATTGAAATCTTTTACCTGTTTTTTACAGCATAAAATAAAATACCCAGTGTCACAGGAACAAGTCTGTTATTTATGAAATGGACTTGATGTTGAGGGTGTGTAACTTGTCAGTGGAATAAGAGTACAAGAATTCTCTAGAGTGAAAATTTCGCTGTGGTAGGAACATTTTTGGAGAAGATAAATGCCAGATTCCTAAATGCTTAGGATTCATGATTTGGTTCGAATTGTGAAGAGCACCAAGAAAAGGAAAGCTTCAAATTTGGCCTTAAGAGTTTGTTGCCCACTGCTTAGTAAAGCCTCTGGCACCTAACTGAGTCTTAACAATTCTGAAACATTGGTCAACCATGTGCTAAATTACTGCATATTACCTAAATTGTTCACACTGTTTTTAACTTGTGAGTATCTGTAGAAAGAAATAGGGAAGCAAAAAATGGAGGAAAAAAATAGCAAGAGAGGGTTCTACACCAGCTTCTCCAGAAATACCTGCCTCTGGGAATAGACAAGTTTTAGGAAAAATATGTGACAGTGGACAGAATCCTAGGTGATTTGTGTTGCCAGGATTGTAAGTCAGTAAGTTCTATTTCTTTGCTGTTTCATGTAGAGTAACATGTATGAAAGTGGCATGCTATAGAAGTGACAAAATAGCTCTGATCAACGCAATCTTGAACATTTCCTTTTTTGAAAAATTTTAAATCGAGTCTAAAGTTAATATTTTGCCACAAACCAAATTAATCTTTTCTACACAAAATCTCTGTTAAGGAAGACATATTGATATTCTAGCACCATTAGTTTATTACTATGACTTTTTTAGAGCTACAGAGTATTTCAATTTATTATTAGTAGCATTGCCATTTATTATTGCAGTGAATTTTTTAAACACAAAAAATTGCTATAGACTAGATTGCTGATCGTGGAACTATGAAGCAAGGATATAAAACAATAGTTAAGGTACTAAATTGGTTTATTTTGCATTTCTGTATAGTTCAATCCCATGTTTTATTGGAATTAAAGAGTATTTTACAAATGAATTGATAAAGCCAAGATATATAGTTTTCTCATGGATTTTGTCTATGTCATATTATATGAGAATAAAACTCATTATCTGTTTTGTTTGTAGAGTAATTATATTTTGTTGTCCTGTGCATTCCTTTTGCTCGCTCCATCTCATAATACGTGCTGTAAAAGCACACATAAATAAATAGGATAAACAAATTAAGCTGTTTAAATAAATTAATTTACTCTGCAGCTCTGTATTCAAATCTTATGTGCTCACTGGATTTCATTTTAATGAAACCCTTCTAAGAACAATACATTGTAAGCCAAACAATGAAATTATATTTTAAATGAATGATTAAATATACCGTGTTCTAATTTATATCAAATCTGTACACTGTGCATGCTTAAATCCTCCTAAATCTAAAGAAATAAATCTTCTACATTCTGAAAACATCTGAATATAATGAAAGCATTATAATCCTCCTCTTGAATACCCAGTTCATGAACATATAAACACAATCAAAGTCATAATAAGCCTAGAGCTATGATGCATTTAAGCTATCCTCATCAAGGTTTTTGACTTAAAAACCTACGACTGTTAAAGTGGAATCCACTTAAATGTCTTGAAACATTGCTCTAAAATATCTCCTCCCACTCCATCAGTATGCCCTTTGCAATCAGAATCTCAAGTTCAGCAGATATTTTTTTATGAAACTTGCCTTGAACAAATCTATTGATTAATATAGTTGAGGATGTTACAAAATTTCTTAGAAATGCATTCAGAGAAATATTTATCTAGTGACTGTGCATAATAAAATAATGACTGCTTGGAAAAAACTTCCTGTGTGAGGAATGTTCTGCTTTTTTCAAGAAGATACATTTGCAACAGCAAGGGTTTTTTTGTGTCATTAAACATGTATTAATTGTTTTATTTCATTACCAAAAGCTTTAAATGAGTTGAATGTGTGCAGTTTTTTGTTGATTGGTGGTTTGGGCTCATTGTTTTTTTCATAATAAGTCAGGTTTTCAGTTATCAAAAGGAGAAAAACAAGCAAAAAAATGTTAGTTTAATATCTTCAATCCTTCCAATAGATTTCTCCTATAGGATTTATTTATTTTCATCACTATTTTTCCAAAACAGCCTCTCTCTCACATACTTTAGCAATGAGTCTCAAGAACTTTCAGCAGTAAAAAGGAAACTGCAGGGAAGGACAGCAAATTTTCTAGAAAGAACTATTCTACACTCATCTCCCTTTGATTATTGTTTGTGTCAGACTTCTGGGTAGATATCAGGTATATCTGTCTGCTACATACTAAGAATTCTCACATAGCAGATGTGCAATTCAAACCATTACAGTCCTTACATTCTGGTTTTCAAAACCAAGGAACCGCTTGAAGTGTATCAAAGCTCCTCTTGGCTACCCTGCCAGATCTTTCCCTGGATAGAAAAATATGAATGGTGGTTTTCCCCATTTTGAAGTGATATGGCCATATTCATCAAAAAAGTGTGATTCATTCCAACTTTGTGTTCTATGGTAAAAATAGACATTTGGGCTTTCATCAGTCATGTTACTGGTATAGGTATTATAAGGAGGTGTTATTTTCTTGATGATCCATAACAGTTCCATAAGATCTCATTGCTCAAGAAGCCTCTTTAAAATTAAAATGTGAAGTAAAAGTCAACATGAGATAAAACAATGGTACCTGGTCTTTATTTCTTTACAGAAATACATAATTCTTCATCCCATAAAGCTAACCTCTGTAAACCAAAATGTATGCTTTCAATTAAACTGCACGATGATATGAGTAAAGAAAATAAACCAAACAAACAAATAAAACACACAAAAAAAAACCAGAAAAAAAGAACCCCCCCTCAAAAACAAAAAAAAGGTCAAACCAAAACAACAACAGTAGCAGCAACAAAAAGCTGAACAAACATCTTATTTTTTAAGTAGTCCAGAAGGCAGTTAAAAGCCTAATAGGATGAGTGCTCGCATTGCATACTGAAATGTGAGGTCTAATGTCCTAAAGTTGCCAAGTTTCCTTTGAGAATGCTCTGCAAATCCTGGAAATGTCAAAAGGGGAATGAATAGGTTGTCATTTAGGAGGGAGATTCAGTTTAGGGAAGTGATGTTTGGAAACAGAGGCTTGGTTTGACATTGCCATTTTTTTGCAATGACTTTTTGTGTGGTGTAGGAACGTGTTCCAGACAGCCCTTCTCCTGCTCCTTCTCTTGAAGAGGGCCGAAGACCTGGCAGCCATCCATCCTCTCATCGAAGCAGCAGCGTGTCCAGTTCTCCTGCGCGGACCGAGAGCTCTTCAGACAGAATGCGTAGGTCCCATTCTTCTCCTTCTACCGCTTTAAAATGGATTATATAAGGTGCAGCTTGTTTTTCTGGTCAAAATGCCCTCACCTTAAATAGATCTCATATGTCTCATGTTCAGAAGTTCAGCTGCAATAAGTATCTCCCAACATTATGTTCCCCAGTTTAGGGTATCATAATATCTGATGCTGCATTAACAGGCACTGATATAAACTGCCATCATGTCATATTAAACATAAAGATATGAGCAATGAAATACAGAATTGCAGGTGGGAAGCAATTCGCTAGATTAGTTTTAGAACTGAACATATAGTGTAAACATTTTTAAAAGAAATTTAATTTTATTTAACCTGGTTACTCAGTTTTGATTTCTAAATTGAATCTGACTTCATGAGCAGTATTTTACATGGTAGAATTGCTTGGTAAAGAGAAGAATTGGGTTAAATAAATTAAAAATGTGCATACTTTATATTTTTTAAATATAAAATTTGTAATGGTGAGAAATACGATAGAAAGAATATTATCACCTCATAGCTCACAGAGGACAGAGTGAAATTAAACTGTAGTGTCCCAGAGTGATGCCATTCTTATCAATGTTCCATATACAGGATGTAAATTACATGGCAAAGACTGAATTCTATGATATTCCAGTGCAGCAATGGAAATTAAGATTTTAAATGCATACTATTTTATGGATATGTACTTAAATTCATATTACACTTGTCCATTCCCTTTAATACTGCTCTGTTGCAGGTTTTTGTGTGTTGAAATCATCTTCCCACAGTGGAATTTGTCAGTAGGTGAAACTGGAGGGTTTGGCACACAGATAGAGGGCCATGAAATAGCTGTATGAAATAGGTGGCCATATTGATTAGATGCAACACGTGTCCTTTAGGCTGCTTCTTTTCAGGCTCTCCATAGACTCAGGAAGCTGACTCTTCATTGACCTTCAGATGAGAGATCTTTCATTAGTGTGTGATGAAAAATGACTTACCAAAGAAAAGAAATGAGGCCTGACTATGACAAGCTGAAAATTCTGTTTTCATATCACTTGGACAATTCAGAGAGCAGATTAAATTGGTATCCTATATACTGTGACCTATCTATTTCTCCAGGCTTGACCCACAGGCCTTTCATTATATTTTCTTTCCATTGTCCAGTTGAGGAGGGGGAGTGATGGAGTGGCTTTGGTGGGCATGTGGTATCCAGCCAGGATCAACCCACTGCAGGCTTCATAAGTGAAGATATGAAAAAACCTCTCACAAATCTGAAATTTAAAATTTTTCTTAATTGATTGAATAGTATGTTTGTTTACAACTAATGAAGCCTTTTTCCATTGTTCTCTAAAAAAACCCCAAAACAACACAAACCCCAAAAATCTAAATTGAGAGATATTTTTTTTGCTAAGGAATGACTTTTTTTTAAACAAAAAAAGGAAATTGTACTGTTCAGCTTACTCTACAATTTACAGAGAGGAGTGGGACTTCTGCACATTTTTTCTTCCATGTAAACATAACAGAGTTCCTTAAGTAGTGGATCACTTCAGTAACTTATTTATTTATAAGATAATTATTTTCTATCCTATCTGATTTGATAACATCACACCTGATTCTTAAGTACATATTTTGTGGTGCCAGCCAGAACAAGATGACTACTACAGGAATATGGGTTCCATATTAAAAATAAAAAAATTACTAAAAATGTCATAAACCTCTTGAAAAGACAACTTTTTTCAGAATAAAAGCGTAGAAATATAAACTACCTAATATGAGTTTCTGAGGTGTGTTTGAGACCCATGAAGGTCTCTGAAAACTGTTGGACAGGGCTTTTCCACCTGTCACATGCACATATGAGCAATTCTACTGTCACACAGAATACATGGAAAAACAGTTTATCATCTGAAAGGCCACAGTGCTTCATTTAAGGAAGTTATTAGGGACTGCATATTGGAAATTTTGGTACTCAAGCATTTTTGTACAATGAACTAAAATTTTAACAATTCTTGTTAAATAGCAAGAACATATTTGCAACTCTCCAACTTCATCTAAAGTTACTGAACTTTCTTTTTAAAATTGATTGTTTCAAACTAGAAGTAACAGGAAGAAACTTTTCCTCTATGTGGAACCTGATAGCACTAATTAAGTAACTTAGTGATTGTTAGAATTCTTGTATAGCTAAGAGGAAGATTATGTAAAATAAGTAGAAAAGAGTATTGTTAATATGACAGCTGATTTCTTTCTGCCTGCACTTGTGTCTAGCAGCTGTCCATCAGAACGGGCTATCTATGAACCAAATGCTGATGGGTTTGTCACCTAATGTCCTGCCTGGACCTAAGGAGGGGGATCTGGCTGGTCATGATGTGGGACATGAGACAAAAAGAATACACATTGAGAAAGGTAACATGAATATTATAATTCTACTGCTTCAGTGTAAAACAAGTGTTGTCTTGGTAGCTAAATATTACTGTAATTGTGATTTTGAATTTCTTAATTGAGATTTTTGTTTTGTTGACTTTTTTTTTCAGTTTCCCAAATGAAATTGTAACAGGATGATAACTTTCATTATTGTTCTATTTTGTCATCTCCAAGATTAATGAATATATATATATATATATGACTCTGACCCTTCTGCAGCACTGTTTAGGTATTAAGTTTCTGTCTCTGTCCAGTTGACTTTAATGACCTACTTCCCAGAGGGACTGAGCACCGTGAAAATTAGTCCATGTGTGCAAAAATGAAAAAGGCTAATACCAAGCCATTAAATTAGGGAATTGCATAAAATGAGGCTGGTATACATTATATAATGGGATTTAAATTTAATTGAGTATATGACCAAAGTGTTTGATCTAGGTGAACAGTCCACATGCACTTATGCTGATTATGACACCATTTCATCTCTGTGGTATTCAAAGTCAAGTTTCTGTTCAGGGTTTTTACAGGGGATTTTGGTGGGGTGGTGGTGGAATTTTGAAAGGTGCATTTAATGTTTTATTTGCTTAATATATATGAATTTTAAGTCTTATAGACTGGAAACATTTTTTTTTAAAGAAAGGCTTAAAAAGCAATGCATGCTTTGAAAATAAATTTTTTTAAGCTTATCAGAAAAGTCAGTTCTCTGAGCACAACGAGAGAAAAAGTAAAAGATACAATAACCAGACATTGAAACAGAGCTGGATAAACTGCTGTAGCTATGAAGATTTCAGAACAAGACATTTTGTGACATATTTTAATAGCTATAAGATGATACCTCCTCTGTCTTGTGTTTGAATACTGAGATATGAAAAGGAATTAAAACCTGGACAATTCTATTCTGGACAGGTGGCATTTTTAATAAGATTACCAGAAAAATTAATGGAAACAACATTTCTTTTATATAAACCATTTAGTTTGGTTCATTGCACACACAACGTGTTTTTGCTTACACTATGCCCTCACTCAGCCTCTGCAAATTGTATCCCTGCTGTGAAGTATGATGTGATCAAATAGGTTTGTTTTGAATTTCCATAAATGATTTTATTTCAGCCTTTGAAGTTACTTGTTTAACTGTAATCCGACTGGTAAGTTCTGCAAAGAGAAGTACATATTAAGAATGGCAACTACTTTTGTATGTCATTCAGTTTTTTTTAAGGGTTTTTTTTTCTAATTATGCTATCCCAAATATATTTTCCCAGTCTTTGCAAGATCTGTTCTCAGTAAAACTGCTGAGAATTCTCTTTTTTCCTCAGTTCTGTTTAGGTCAAACCTCCTTTTTTTCTTTTTTTTTTTTTTTTTCTTTTTTTTTTCTTTTTTTTTTACCCGCTCTGTTCCAGCCTACTGAATTAATGGTAAATATTCATGGGCTATCTAGATTGATAGGGGTTACTAAATTAAAAATTGTTTTCTGTCATGACTACATTTATCATGTCTCTCATATCAATCTTGTAACTTTAGTACTAATCTAATCTGTATTAAAACAAGTGATTTGACTTACAGATATTTGTGGAGATAGTAATTATCTAGTTTTGTCACTGTGAGCTTGCAATCAGATTTGGAAACTGTTTTACCCCTGGAAATCAGTCAGACTCTGACCATATTTAAAAATGCAAACACACGTGCAGGTGGTGGGATTTTATTGTTAAAACACCATCACCTTCATCAGCTGAGAAAGAAGGAGAGGAAGAGGAAAAGGAAAAGGAAGAGGAAAAGGAAAAAAAAGGAAAGGAAAGGAAAGGAAAGGAAAGGAAAGGAAAGGAAAGGAAAGGAAAGGAAAGGAAAGGAAAGGAAAGGAAAGGAAAGGAAAGGAAAGGAAAGGAAAGGAAAGGAAAGGAAAGGAAAGGAAAGGAGAAAGAAAGAAAGAAAGAAAAGGAAAGGAAATCAGAAGTTCTAAATAAGTATCATGAAGCATTTAAAAATTTATGTGTTTTCTTCTAAGCCTTTTGTTGGCAGAAATCTGTTGGCTGCAACTAAAATGTCTTTTAATTGAACCTGGGAGAACCTAGAATATCCTGACTAGTAAAGAAAGCCCTGTCTTTTCTCTTTTTTTCTCATCTTCCATTAAAAAAAATGAAAAGATGAGAAATCTCTGAAGTTACCTGAGACCAGGGAGAATTTATTTACAGTCAACAGATAATTTAAAGGGGGAACAAAGTAATAACAGAGGCAACTGATCAACATACCAAATTCTGAATGTCAGAGGGGTGAATCATTTGTTTGACCTGATCTATGAGCTGGATACAGGAGAGAAAATGCTATTTACGTGTTAAAAAACATAGTACAAAGGAGCTAATTTACCCAGTCCACACAACATGGTGTAATACATTTAGAAAGAGTTCATTGGCATTGGCAAACTGATTAAGTCTTTCAAAGATCATATGTATTTCTATTCCAAATCCAGCAAGAATTATTATTAATGACAAAAATTAGTTTATTTTGTTACAGTGGTTGAAGCTACCAGTAAAGCTCTTGTGCAGTTTTTTATGTGGGTTTTTTGTTTGGTTTTTGTTTATTTGTTTTTTATTTTTTGGGTTTGGGGTTTTTTTTGCTTTGTTTTGTTTTTTTGTTTTTGTGGGGTTTTTTTTGTTTCTTTTTTATATGCAGAGTTCTGAGTGACCTTACCTTCCACTGAGTCAGGTTATTATTATGACACCCACAATCAAATGAGGTTCTAGGGATCTGTCTGTTAAAAATAGAAAATTCATGTCAGGCTCTGAATCAATATTTGTTGCAGGAAAACTGGCAGAGTTTCTGTTGTCAATGGCCATATGTAAAACATGGGTGTTGGGGACATTTTCCAGCTGCTTAATCCAGATGTGCAGCTTGGCTGCATCCTAGCTTCATGCTGGGTCAAGACCCACTGTATATATCTGAAGTTCCACTCATTCCCTGAGTTCAATAAAAGGAAACTTAGGTTTGCTAAGGTTATGTTGTGGTCCAGTCAGGTTCCTAGTCTGGACTAGGGAGGACAGCAGGAGATACTGCAAAGCACTTCTGCCTCACAGTTCATACATAACTCAAGATGTCATCATCTGTATCACAAGAGGTCAATTACCCTAGATTTCCAGAGGTTTTTTGCTTATTAGAAGACAGCAGCCTTTCCAATTTTACTGAAAGCAGGCTGTAGAACTGCAAATGGTCCTGGGAAGAATGAGCTAAGTTCAAGTACACAATGTTAGTTCAAGTGCTTGACAGCCAAAACCAAGCATCTAATTTTGTAATGTATAATTATGGACTCTTTGATGATGTTCATTTGGTTTTATTGAGTCAGATTTAACAGTAAGGGCTTATGTGAAGTATGGGATTCATATTAGAAAAGATCCATTTAGTTCTCTATGTTAAGAGAAGACTTTAAGCCTTTTCGAGTTTCTGTGACACGAAGAGTTTGCACTAGATGGTCCCTCAGCTTTGGTGAGGTACATTTCATCACTTGTCCTGCTCAGCTTATATATGACATCCTGCAGACCTCCGTCTGAAGCTTTGAGAAGCAGATTTTTGGTTTTTTTTATGGAGCTGAATACCCGTTCAGCTCTTCACTGATGTTATCTTTTAAGCATGGATAGGAAAGAGGAACTAGTGGAGAATATAAAAGATTAGATGGCTGAATCCTGATCCTCTTTTTGCTCATTGATCTGAAGTGTTTCAGAAAAAGGGAATCAAAATAACAAATGGCTTAAAAGTCAAACAAACCCTACTTGGAGATGTGGAGCACATTTCCTGAGCAGTATCCTTAATCACTGTGCTTTTTGTGAAAGAGGGAAGAATATTTTAACATCATCCCTTTAGCCTTATGACCTGGATTCGGGTTGTTTGAATTTGCAAGGTGTAATTTATAAGCTCAGTCCAACTGACAGTGTTTGTCTACTTACTAGCTCCAGGTAGCTGCATACAATTCTTCTGGGTGATGTTGGAGGCAGTGGCTGCTCGTAGCACCTCCCAACTGGTACCTGCCTAGCAATACCTACTCTGTACTCTATAAAGGAATGTAAGACTCAGCTCACTTCAGCCCAAGATTCCCTTATGGGGGACAACCACTGAAAAGTTAGTTGCTTTAGCACCAAATTTAGGTGCTTAAGTGTTTTATTGGATCTGGCCTTAGGGCATCAGATTAGAATTTTCTGTCTCCATCAATTTGGTTTTTTTTTTAGATAGACACCAACAGCAAATGAAGCCTGAATGTCATGCTTACATTTTCAATTGAATATGTTATTTGAGGTGTTATGGGAAGGACACTCTCTTGCTGAAAATATGCATGCTGTTTTCTCTGGCAAAATATAAAATATTCACCATGCTCACAAAACAAGTTAAAGTATTTCTTTCAGAAGGGCTTTAAACTATGATATTAATGGAAATTCCACAGGTAATTTTCAGGTAATCAACAATAACTGCTTTTTGACAGCAGCAATTAAGCAATAACTTTATCAAATCCACATATTAAAAAGTCCCTGGTTTTGTCTTTCTTTTTATTTTATGAACCCCTCTGGAGACAACATCAGTCTTAGACCTTTGGCTAATACTTTATAAGAGAAAATAATAAAATTTCAAAGTATGCTCAGTAAAAAATGGAAAATTATTTAAATATTCCGAAGTCAGAATTGGATTTTCCTGTTAGCATTCATGCATCAAAAAGGGAACTAATGGTAAGTGTGTCATCCTGTATAGTTAAGATACTCATTCTGTATTATCAGCAGTAAATCCTCTTAAAAGGTATGCACAATGTAAGTATAACATGCTTATTCACCTTAATAAATATAGAAACACATATGAATGTGTTTCTATAAATATGAAAGACTCAAAGGAAGTTTTAGCATCAACACAATTCTCTTCGATGTGAGCTGTTCTCTAGCAAAGTCAGCAAGCAAGTGATCCAGAACTTTGCTTAAATTCTGTTTCTGATCTGTTACAATTTCAGTTAGTTTTCTAAGAAAGCCCTTTTTTAAGGAGAGTACTTACCAGTTGATATACAGAGTAATTTTCATTGGCACTTCTGCTGCCCAGCTGCTTGTGTAAACATATTTTATCTGTTCAATTTTGTATGGATACGTACACACAGAGGAATATTTATACATTTATTTGACTGAATATTGCATTTTAATTTAACAAGAAGAATATTATTAGACATTGATGGATTTCTACATGCCAATACATTTCCAGTTAACACATTTTAAGTCTATATTCTCAGTTCACATCTTAAATCTTATCTATTAAATCTTAATAGATTAGTTTTAAAATCCTTAAGATACTGAGTTCATGCTTTCTATACCACATAGGGCTTCTCAAACCCTTAAAACATAATAGTCAAATTTTTGACCTGTGGCAGATAATATAATAAAGATCTGCTAAATTAAAGGTTTGATAAACTAGTATCACCAAGATAACCTTTCTACACTTTGGTTGTTGGTGTATCTTTTCCCTCAGCCCAAGAGGCTCAGGAATTTTAGAAGTACATTAAAAGCTATTACAGTTAATGGATTATAAAGGTGAAAAATAAAATTGGAATTTTTTTCTTAATGGGTTGTTTTTTGCTGAGTATCTGGAAAACATCTATTTTTGTTGCATAGAAAACATAGAAGCCTTTCATATTATTGAACAGGATATGAATAGTATGTGTAGGCAGGAAGAAGTACAAAGCTAGTATAAACTTCTGAAGGCTTTTTTTTCAGTGGAAATAATTGGATAAAATTATTTCTATAGATCTCATCAAGTCATCCTCCAATGACATACCTCTGCAGACTTGTTTGCTACTAGGGGCCTTTATTCTCCTGGGTTAGTAGTAGTTTTGGCACATTTTATGGGAGATTTCCTGTGCAGTTTCCACGTGATGAATATGTGCACATCACTTCAGAAACATTCCCGGCTAACTAGGCTCAATGCAGCTCAATCACTCAATGCAAACTGCCTATTGTACATTTACAGTGACTCACGTGAATCTTGGACATATCTGGTTTTCTGAATAGGCTTATATGAGTTATATATGCACAGAATCTGATGTATTTTAAATCTATTGAAACAGCTCTACATGTACAGTTCTTAAGTGTCTTGTGTCCCAAACAGTTCTGAAAGGTGCTTTATTCTTTTGTTTCTTTTTTTGCCCTGACTTTCTTTTCAATGGTCATTATGTGTCCTTCATGCAATAGACCTTAGAATGGTCTTAAGTTTTTTTATGGTCTTTATTGCATTTATAGTGGAGAGGAGCTATAAACCCCTTTGAAATAATTTTGATGCTGATTTTGTTTTTTTAATGAATTCCTAAATGAAAGATGTAATGGTTATTGATAGGATATTATAAAGAACCTTTTTATCATGCTACCACATTGCAGTTTTCAAATCATCAGTTCACTTAGTGTTTACTTCTAGAAAAATATGTTACAGGGAATGATGTTAAAGAAGTTATGGCATCCCACTATGAGAGGATATGTCCCATACAACCATGAGGGTGATCAGATATGGTTCTGTTTCTCTAAAGTAGTTATTTCTAGTTCTACTTTTTGCAGGAGAACAAATGGATACATGCTATATCTAGCTGCCCTAGAACTGAATTCTGAAAACCTTAGGAAACACACAATTGATTTTTTTAATTTAAAGGGAGCATAGAGTTGTACGTGTTCTTCCTGAAAACTCACATAAGTTAATGCCCTGGCTTAATGGAAATTTCTCTACTAGGCTTTATTTGTACCACTTTATTCTAATGGTTACTGTTACAGAAAAGAGAGCTCACAGCAAAATTTTAAGAATGTCTTCCACTTGAGACTACTT
>WBNO01031588.1:0-5000 GCA_013400575.1 Peucedramus taeniatus | reverse complement strand
ATTTCCAATATCTAGGCAAGATTTACTTTTTTTTTTTTTTTCCCCAAAGTAGGCATAGTTTTTAATCCTGCAAACGTTTGCAGTCATTGGACAGATTGTCCAACTGCTCTCCTATTCAAATCAGTGGGATCTTTTATTCAAGAGTGTGCAAATTGCAATATTGAAAATATTTGGAGGCATAAAGAGAGGAAAGGCTAGTTTGTATGACTTAATGTTTTTTATCCATCATATCCTGTAAAATAATAATTATCATTATTGGTATTAGTAAAGATGTGATTTTACTGCTTTTAAAAAAAATAAAGTAAAAGCTGGATAATACTTTGCTTTTTTTTCCAACAAAAAAAAATTACATAGTAACTAGAATTGGTATTGGAATTCTAGTAGACACATTAGTCTCCCAGTTATGTAAAATGCTGCTCGTTCATATGGCATCCTTCAATATCCACTGGATCCCACATAAGAAATACTGTGGTATCCCACCACACAGAATAAGACAGAAGCTAGTTTCACCCCAGGATGATGTCTTTATACTTATAATCACATTACTTTGGGGAAGCACTTGGGCATGTCTGTCGTGGCGAGTTGTTAGAGTAGTTAAAAATAAAGGCTAATACTGAGTTTAAGAGTTTAAGAAGCAAGTAGTGTGGGCAGACTTAATGCTCTGCTCTCTTTGTACAGCTGTAAATGGCCATGGGACATGTGAGTGTGGCTGCAGGTGTAACATGGTGGGTAGTCCATTGTTTTGGACGGATTGAAGTCCAGTCCCTGGGGTAGTGGTTATTTTGGTGTTCATAGGTAATGAACAGTGGTTTGAATTTAAGACTCCACATGCTTTGCAGGGTGTCCAGATAAGCAAGCAATAGGTTCATGTTCATTTTTATATTGCTTTGTTCTTGGTAGGAAAACCAATAAGGGAATGGGTTTTATCTAAAAGTTTTTCAGCCTGGAGAAGAAATGGCTCCATGGAGACTTTATTGTGGCCTTTCGGTGCTTATACAGAGATTAAAAGAAAGAGGGAGAGAGACTTTTTATCAAGGGCTAAGACTTTTACCTACAGGACAGGAACAATGATTTCAAAGAGGTTTAAATTGGCCGTAAGGAAGAAATTTCTTATTACAAGGATGGTAAGACACTGGGACATGTTCAGAGAAGTTGTGGATGCCTCATTCCTGGAAGTATTCAATACCAGGTTGGATGGGGCTTTGAGCAACCTGGTCTAGTGAAAGGTGTTCCTACCCTTGGCAGGGGGTTGGAAATACATGATGTTTAAGGATCCCTCACAACTCAAACCATTCTGTGGTTCTGTGAACTTCTGTTTAATCATTTAAAAGAGAAACATAAGTATCTCACTGCTAGAGAGTGATCAGGACTCCCAGAAATATTTATTCATTGTCCAGCAAAGCTTCAGTTGTATTCCTGCCCAAAGTGTGGTGCTGCTGTTCACAGCAAGGGTGAAGTGAAGATCCAAATCTTTTATGCCATTTTAAATCTTTTCTCAGTTTCCAGAATTTTCACTTTAGGCACATAATGTTAAGGACAGACTACCTAGCATCAGGTGGCAATTCCACTTCAGTGAGCAGTGATGGTGTTAAGTTCCATGTTTAAGTTCCAAGTTTTGAGTATAATGTCATTGTAAAACCTAAGTTCCTTCTGAGGAGTTATTAAGCTTATTTTTTGTATCTAAATAAGTAATAAAAAGCTACAGAAAGATTCCAGAACCCAAGCTTGTCTTTTAGTGAGTCTTCAAACTTCCTGCCTTAAAGATTTTTCTAAGAAAACTGCTGAATTAAAGGGCTTACAGGGAAAAAAAAAGTGTCTTGTGATTGCTAAACTAGTTACCTACACAAACCTAATTAAAAATCTTTAAGACATCTTAACTGGGACCTAAATTGCACTTCACCAATATTTAAGTGGTGTATGGTGTTGTTTGAAGACCTCCATCTGAAAGTTAATGTCATCATATGGAGCAGATTGTTATCATGCTTGCAGCCTAATAGAACTCCTTGGAAACCTGAAGGGATTGGGTTCTGTTGTGTATAACTAAACTAAACATTGCTAATTAAATTCCTAATCAATAATTCTTCATCACTGAATCCTGAGTCTAAGGCATTTTCTTAAAGCTTCCTTCAGTCAAATGTATATTAAAAAAAGCAAATTTCTAATCAGATGCAGAATAAGATTAAAACAGTATTTTGGACAAAAGAGAACATAGGTTTTTCTTTGATGTTCATTTTAGGACTAATATCTCTTGATAACTGTTTGACCATACTCAAGGAATTTGATGCCTGTACCTTTGTTTTCTAAGAATTATGATGTCATTTAGGATCAAAGAAAAATAGAAATCTGATTCTTTTTTGAAGTTGCTGTTGTGCAATATCAATTCTGGCTTCTAATGATATTCAAGTACACAGTGAGATCTACTACTCTAATAACCCACATATAATATCCTTCCTAAGAACTACGTGACAAAAGGCATTTGTAATTATATTTACTTCTGAAAGATTATGGTTTATAGTTAAACCAAGAGAGGCATCCTGTCATTTTCAGAACCCGTTAAATGTGACAGAATCTATTTTTCTGCCAACTTGTGAAGACCAGGCAGAGAGCAAATTTGCTGTGGTCAGCTAAGTGTAACCACTGAGCAGGAAAGTGAATTTAATAATGCATTATTGTTCTTCACTGAAGGTGAACTGTTACAGTGCCTTTGTTATAGCAGACTTTGCCTCTGCTTAGGTTTCCAGATGCTGTGCAGATTACCTGATTAAAATCTCTAATGCATGATAAAATGTTCCATGTATGCTTTTATATTAACATAAATGTATCAGGTTTTGAGGACTATGACACTAAAGCTAATTGGAAATATTTACTACTCCATTATATGGTGCATATTACAAATAAGGATTTATTATATGTAGAACAAATGATAAGCAACTGGAATTCACAAGGCTTATAATTGCACTGTGGTTTTGGGGGGGTTAAAATAATGAGAACAAATCTCAAGAGGTTTATGGCAGTACCTCAGACTCCTGAGCTGGCCTTGGATGTTGATCTGGTGTTTTCATTTATACTTCACACAGTAATTCAACCAAAATTCCTCCTGGCCAAATTTTGTTCTTGGCTGTATCCTGTCATCATTTCAGCCCTTTCAGCTCTTTAAGTTTTACAGCTTCCTCTTGCTTTTCTTTAAATTTTGCCTTTTTTTGGTTATCCTATCAACTTCCAATTAAAATGTAATGCATGATAATTTGTTTACCCCTAACAAGCTGAATTCTCATCTTTTTACTTAAAATTCTGTGATTTTGTAATATTTCAATGTTACAAATTTTTTTTGAGGAAGGAAACGCACATTATATGTACAGACCTGGGGTTCAGCTCTCCAATCTGTCACTGTCACCCCTCTGTCAGTGTTTTTGTGACCTGTTCAAGTCACGTCTTCATCTGTCGCATCCAATTCTGTACTAGTGAGAAATTTACTTAATCATTTTCTTAAAATTTGTGAGCTTCACAGGGAGGGCATTAAGAGTAAACCATAGTTTTATATGCATGCAAATGAACCGTCAGCATAGCAGGAGCCCTGTTCAGCAGAGGCTGTGTTGGAATTCAGGTGTATGGGAACTAGGCTTTGGCAGAATGGTGCCAGAGATAATCCCAGAGCCCACACCTGTTGTACATTTAATTCAAGTGGAGCGGCAGTGATTCATGACAGCAAAAGAAAACACTTCTTTTCTTTTTTTCGATAAGAGCCATTGAACACAGTTCTGTATTACTTCCCATTTTACTTCTTTAAAGGTTCTACACGTATATATTAATGTATCTACATTCATAGTCATGTGTTGTGTTCAGGAGAGTCAATGTTGAGGATTCCTTCTCTGACTCTGAGAATAAAATTGCTATTACTTTCTGAGGTGTATCTACATCTTGAAAAATGAAGTTGAGAATCAGAAGTGATAAGCAATGTCCCTCATGATGAGAGATCTTGTCTTCCACAGGGGGAGAGGGAGAGCTGGAGCAGAGATTTCAACTAATTGTTTAAACTACAGTTGTAAACAGCCAACTTTATTGGAAAGAAGGAGGGGGAGGGTTCTTTTTTTTACCTTTGTCATATGTGTGAGTAAAACAATGGGCCAAACAGAGCAGAGGCTCAGGAGACTGAAGGGAGGGTGTGTTAATATAAGGAACAATTGGATTAGAATTGGACTTTGGCAAGGAATGGTGGATGAGAAGCTGATAGATTTTGACTTGTTATTAAATCAAAAGAAGGAAATAGATAATTTCATAGTAGAATCAGCTTTTCTTTCTGTATAGTCTTTTATCCATTTTTCTTTTCAGCAGAATATTTGTAAAATGGATTTTATTCCTCGTAAAGGACTGGGCAACGTTAAAGGACTTAGAGGAGAAAAGAATTGTCTGATAATTGTTAAACTGGGAGGTCTAATTACCTCCACAGTTAATTAAAACTCTTTAACTGCCCTCTTGGTGTGACAATGATACTTTCTCCTTTCTAAATGAAAGTGTAAAGGTTAAACAAAGCGACAATCTAGCAAACAGCCTACTAGAATTTGTAATCTGACCCTGAGATCTACTGTTTACTTTGCAGAAATTACAGTCTTGGAGTGTAAAACAGGTGCAGAACACTTGATACTGTTGCCCACTGTTATACAAATGACTTGCTTTTTATTGGGCACCTAGAATTTCCTGCATTTCCTGAAAAACTCCAGACACCCTAGATTAACAAAGTGGAAAAACTCAGTCTGTTTCTTGACCATGACCTTGGCAGTGTGACAAAAGGAGATTGGCAATGTAGTGTATTTGTTGTACACAGAAAAAAAGGCTTACCACTGGAGCCCTGCAGATAGAGCTAAAATGCCTCAAACAATTATTAAAGTTATCACTAGTAGTAGCAGCATTTCAGCTCTTCATAAGCTAGGAAAAGTAGATATTTATTTTGCCAAAGCAACATTATATTTGAACTTCTGATTCTTTCTTTCTTTCTCTTTCTT
>WBNO01031585.1:205184-235370 GCA_013400575.1 Peucedramus taeniatus | reverse complement strand
AGTAGGGGATAACCATGGCATCTAACAACATGTATCTGACTACACAGAAGTCCTACCTTTTTGTACAGATCCGTTAACTTGAAATAAAAGAGCCGACAGGACAAACAGCCAAAGCGGAGGTAGGGACTAAGCCCTGTAGGGCTTGCCAGAAGGGAATTTGCATTCATTCGTGGTCTTTCAAAGTTTGCTACCCAAGCCTTAAAAAAACAAAACAAAACAAAACCCACACAGCAAAATCAGACTAGAGGCTACACAGCAACTTAGAAAGGGAGAAATCACACACTGTCTGTAACTGAATCCAAGCAGTAGACAGATGGTCAGGTCACCTACGATACACAGGCGTTCCTTTTGAATCAACAGAACCTCTAGAAGGTAATTCAATTCAATGCAGAAGGCATGGACTGTCTTCCAGAGCTGTCTGTGCCTTGCTTTTAAATACAATGGAAACCTAGACAACTAGCAATACATTAGTTGTCAGAAGAACTCCCCTTCAAAGTTATAAAATGTATCGCTTTTTTAAAATAAAATTACTTCAAAAATAATTTATTTTTTTTAGTACAGAAGAGTAAAACAGACTGTCTCTGAAATTCATACCAAAGATTATTTATTATCACCTTTAAAAAACAAATTACTGATTTATATCACTGAGGCCTTGAGTTCAAGTTTGTGGGTTTAATTTTTTTAACACAACTTGCCCAAATTCCTTTAGGTTTCACAGCAGAGTAACTATGTTTCCCAGATATGTCAGACTTGCAGTGATCTGAAACACACCTTTCGTTCTAAATGTCTTTCTAAGCGTGTGAGAGCTTCAGTTTCTCCCCCTGGCCATACTGCAGAAGGCAGACCATCTGTGTCAAAACCTGAAAGACAAATTGAAACAAGGAAATTGCTTGTTTGTTTATACTGTAAGGCAACAAAATTATAGCACATTGATACTTGGCTACTGCATCCTTAGAAAAACTGTAACTTGGACACATGAAAAAGTCTGTTTTAAAACAGTATGCAACCAAGTCTTCTTGAAGCACATCCAATACCTCTAACTTGCAGCAAAACTCCAAATTTTTCCTTTTACATTTACATTAATATACATCACAAATTTTAGATGCTGAATGGTCTTACTTCAGTCCCAATTCTCCTGGTTTGTTTGTGGGTTTTTTTGCATGAAGGGACCCCTCTATTATTTTCCAAATCTGCAATATGCAGGCTATCCTAAAACCGTAACTTTTTTATTTTTTAATTACCACTAAGAATCAACAACTGCTTTTGTAATTTACAGAATGTCTAAAAACTTCTCCACCAAGGCAAAAGCATAAGTGCCATCACCAGAACATTCCTAGATATCACTGACCTCAACTTATATAACAGAGATTGCAAATTTGATGAAAAACACAAACCTGAGCTGCAAAAGAAAGATAAAAAGAATGTAATCAGATTTTTTCCACATCCTCCCACCTGCCCCAAGACTGCTCACAGGTGTGTGGGAGAACGTCTGCCTATAGTTTAACCATGGCATAGTGAGATCATAGCTTCTTAAAAAGGCTTTAAAAACCAAGGTCTGTTTTCTAAGAGTTCAAATGGACTAGACAGGGCAGTAACAGGTTAACCAAAATCTGTCCAGGCCCTTTTGTTAGCAATTTGGAGATCATAGCACATTTGCCTGTATTTTGGGATGTGTGGTGAAACAGGAAAGAGATGAGGAACTTCACAGGATAATAGCTGATACTATTCCTTAAAATTACATTTATAGAAACATAAGACTTCTTTCCCCCCCAGAACCTTCTAAAGTAATTAATTGTCTTATTACTATCTTTTTTCAGCATATCAAGAAAAGAGGGAGGTTTTTTTTAAACTAGTTTGTTAAATGACAGATAAATGACCCGAAGCACAAAGATACAAAGTGTATTTAGTACTAAATGAAGCTTCAAAGACTATTAATTAGTAGCTTAATGATTATTTGGTACCCTGGGAAAATGGCTATGCTGTATTACAAGAAGCCAAACAGAACTTAGTATAGTTTGACCTGACCTGTCATTTACCAGAAAACAACCAAAATTTACAGAGTTCATTATCTTTTTTTGTTCCTTTAGTATGCCATAATTGCATCAGGTTAACAATTAACCACTAGCAAGACCTCAGTTGTTTTTTTAAGTATTATGCTTCTGGTGGTGCATTACATCTTACTTGTTTCAAAATGTCAAAGCAATCTCAGAACATACCCAGCTCTTCAAGTGATGGCACACCATATTTCTCATCATGGTCATCAGAAACTGGAGTAGTACATTTTTTCATTACTTCTGGGGTTATAGTCTCCACAGGCATCTCCAGGGGTTCCATTCTACTAATGAGGGTCTGAAATCGCTTGTAAGTAAGAGGAGGCTGACCTCCATTTAATTCTATTATTCTATATTAAAGAAAAAGAAAAACAAAAAAGAAAGACAATAGTATTTAACAGTTTTTCTTATAAAATATACACACCTCTACATACACAGAAATATCTTCTTGCCTCCCTCCAGTTTGCAAAGAATCTCAAATATACATGGTAATCCTGACAGAACTTTAAACATACCATCCTTCTTTCCCCACTAGGGAGACATATAAATTAACTGTTTACAACCAAGTCAATTTTCTTCATTCCTGGGTTATAGAAATTCCCTCAGGAACAAGGATATAACGAACATGGACAGTTCAAGGCAAAGAAAAGAACAGATCAGTAAAGCAGATAGAGATCCTAGCTACATACAGGAGTATCCAAGTCATGTACAAGGTCACAGTATTTACCTTCAAAGAAATTCACTTTCCCCTTCTGGTATTGAGAACAATAGTCAATATTAAAAGTGTCTTAATATGGGGGGAAATTAACATGCAGCTTATACACACTGACTGCTGTAAAAACACAGTTTCGAGTTTTGCATTGCCATTTTAAATATATTTGAAGTCTTGGAAAAAAGGAAAACTTCAAAGAAAAATTTACGAGTGATAGATGGAATCAAATGCTTATTTAGCAGAGTGTTTGGGTGGGAGGGGAAAAAAATAATTTCCAATTTGGGATTAAAAAAAGTCAGCTATTGGTTTCAAAATGTAAATACTTCCAATTTCACTGCCCTCCCATGTGTCTAACAATCTCTTATCCATTGGCTTGTAACAGAATAAAATGGGCAGCTACCACAATAAATCACCTAATGTTAAGAGAAGACAAGTTATACTTGTAACTAGTTTGTGAATTATGTTTCTATAATAGGGAATTAACACTAATCCATTAAATAGATCTGTGGAAAAATATAAACAAGACTTTAAATAAGGCAACACAGGGATAGCAAACAATCCCCAGTTACTTATTGAATAGATAATTGGTAAGAAACAGTTCTTAAAAAAACTTAAAGGACTTTGTCATAACTTGTGTACAAACAAACAAACAAAGCAACTAAACAAAACCAGATGTTATTTGGGACAAGTTACAGGCATGTTTGAGTAACTTATTTATGAATGACAGCTAATTAACATAATTTTCAAAAGAACTCTAAATTAAAACTGCATTTCAGATTCAGTTACATATCTTTTTTTTGGTGTTTCAAAGTTCTATGCAGCATGTAATAAAATTTGGATGGATGGATAAAAACAAAACATAAAACAAATTTGTAGTTTTCCTGACTATGAACTGTCTGGTGTGGAAAGTAGCCTACAATACATCAATAAATATTACACAAAATTCCAAGGGATTTTTTCCCTCCATTTTTAAAATCCAAGGAAAATGGTAACTTACTTGTCCAGGTCATACAATGTATGCGAAATCCGAACAATGACTTCCACTCCCGCTTCACTAGCCAGCTTCTTGATAGCTGCATCTCTTTCCTTCCCAAATGGTTCAGAATCATATTCAATAGAAAGTTTTGCAATGTTCCATTCCTACAACACAAACCAAAAATGTGGTCCTTTAGCAGCTTAGCTGCATGATGGAGGGTCAGGGAAAGGAGAACTGGAAGGACAGGGGCAGAATGGAAAGTCAGCTATTACCTGTGGATAGTAATCAGATACAGAAAGATCCAAAATATATTAGGTACCCAGAATAACAAAAATAAAGTCCAACTTTTCGGCATCTAAGTAGCTATCAGGCATAAAAAAGCCTCCATCTGTCCTATTACTGTGGTGCTCCCTGTAATGGAACAATTCCCATGCAGATTTTGAAAACTCATCTCTAACTTTAGGATCCACATACCCTAAGAGGCTCAACAGAAGGGGAAGATGACAAAGGCTGTCTTCTGAACATGGATCAGCAGCAGTACCTTGCTCTACAGAAAAGCTTTTTACATATGCCTGTCAGCTTGAGGAGCAGAACTGAAGTTTCAAGGGAGGGGTTGGAAATACTGCCCCGCCCTATCAACAAACACTTTCTTTACCTTTTCCAAATCCCTTCTCCTCACTCAGACAATCTTCAAATTCTTAATTAAAAAAAAAAGAAAAGGAAAAAAGGCTGTCTTCTACAAAGAGAATGCCTTATGCCTTGAGCCTTGAAGCCTTTATGTCACAGATGCTGTTACCAAGGCCAACAGTCACAGGTAAGGAAAAAGAAGGGAACAAAGGGATTAATAATGGCTAAGGCTTCTGCAACAGTAGGAAATTGGAAAGGTGAAGTATGCACAAGATGATCCATCACACCAATCAAATATCCAATTTCTCAGAATCTTAATGACTTAATACACCATAGTATTTCAGAGAATTGGATTTACACCAGAGACAAGGGCACTCAATGCTAATCACCTAGGGTGCAATTTCACTTATGAACTCCAGCTCTCTCCTAGATGAAACCCAGTCCTGAGGATAGATGATTCCAAGGAGTGCTTGCTCTTTGAAACAAGGCTGGGATCCCGCCATCCTTAAGTCTGCCAAGACTAACCCAGCAGGCCTTGAATCCTCAAGCAACTTCCTACACCATCACATAGCATTTACTTCCCATTTCATAATGTTCCGTAACATAAAACCACTGTCTGACGAGTTGCAGCAGATACTTTTCTAAATCCTTCTTTCCTTTGCAAAAAGCCAAAGAAGACCAAAGAAAAAAAGTGTCCAAGACACAGAGTCACATCCCTAAGGAAGTCAAGAAACTCTGAGACAACTTCTGTGTAATGTGAATACACCCAGATCACATCAGCATCAGCCAGGCAATTAGAAGAATCATGGACACAGATCATTTTGCATATACTCATATTGTTGAATGGTTTTAGCAACACTGATGCATTTAAGAAAAATAGTGATTGTTTCTATTTTTTCTTTTTTTTTTTATTGTTTCTTTTTTTTTTTAGAAGAAAAATTCTATTTTCTTTACTGAGTCCAGCCCAAAGAGCTAAAGATAGAAAGCAGACCAGGACAAATTTAAGAAGATGAGGCAAGAACAAGCCAAAACTTAACTGAAATGAAAGAACCTGAAGATGTTCGAGGTCTTCTGTAAAGATAAAGATAGATCAGTGTTCTGCCTTTTGAAGAAATTGTTCAGACTGTGAAAAGGAAAGCCTTACCAAGAAACAGCTGTGATATGTTCATTCCCAGGAAATCCACAGATGCTGGCATCTGTGATAGGGCTTCTGACACCTGATAGGGCTCTACAGAAGTTCCACTATCTCCTACCGTAGGTTAATGACTTAACTGAAGTTATTTTTCCAAACTTAACTGAACTTATCGTTTCCACATGTGTTCATTCTTCAGGGTCAGGATCATTGCTCACCTTCGAGACATTTAATAGGGATGATCTGTAAAGCTTTGTTCAGTGTTATAACCCCTTCAATGCACTTCAAGTGTCTGATGTACAGTTACTGCTCTGGCAAAAGAAGTTGTGAGATATAATTATAAGACATAGATGCATGTTCCAGGTCAATTTCACTCAAAAGTGAAGAAATCCTCAAGAGCTTCAGTAACTTAATTGAGCATAGAGGATGTCCTGAAGAGCCCCTTAGTGAGCCAATATATGATAAAGACAGTAACTTGAGGAACCAGAAGACATAGACAGATGTGAATGCTCTTTTTTGATTGCTGTACACCATCTATATTACAAGTTGTTTTAATTTTCTTCTCAGCGCTAAAATTAGCGTTCTAAAAATGTGGCAATCCAGTGCTGCCAGGCATAGAAAGATCAGCCTAGCAGCAAAATCTGAAACAGGAGCTGTCAAAGTAGCCACTAAAGTATTTAAGAAGACTTGCCATGGTTGCTCAAATCCAGAAGGCAACAGGAAGACCTTTGCTCCTATTTAAATGCAAGCAAACTAAGTTTGGCAGACAAATACAACAAGCTTGAATATCTGAGGGGTTACAAGCAGCAGCTAATGCCACAGTACTCCTCCACGAAATTCTTCACTGAGGGGAAATCAAGGCAAGAGCAGTAGAAGTATCATCCAGTTAGCATTTCACAAAAAAAACCACAATAATGAAGATGGAAATGTGGTTTGAGTTTTCAGGTTGGTGTTGAAGACCTGGGAATAAAAATAAAGAACATACAACCTCTTTGGAAAAATGGATATCTCCTTTTGCTCCCCAAGTCTCACTTGTTTCAGTCACCTCAATTCAATCATTCTGAAAAAAACTTTTGAAAAAAATTTGCCAAGTGTTCATTTTTACAATACTATTATAGTATTACTACCTTAAATACACTATTATCCACAGACAACATATTACTATCAATAGCAATCACTCACAGCTTTAATTCTTTCAGTAAGACCCCTTCCCACAAAAGCCTTAAATTTCTTTGACTAGAAATCGCTTTTTAGTTACACTGTGCCTTTAACAATCTTACTACTAGAAAAAAAGCTTATTAAATCACCTTTAATGGCCAAAAAGCAATCACAGCAGATGTTTGGCCTAAATAAAACATTGCTTTTACGGGTCAGGCTTTGAACATATTCGTGTGCACAAAATTTTATTTCAGTACTACAAAGGGAACCTTTGTAGTAAAGGAAAATACAATAATATACAGTACCTACACTTAGCAAAACATCTGAAATCAATTCTGTTTCTGGAAAGAAAGAAACAAAACCCAGTAAAGTCTAAAAGCAACTCAGCTCAGTTGGTGATAAATACATTAGAGAGGAAAAATTCAAAACTAACACAAATGACCTTAATGAGAAATTGCAAAATGATAGATCAGTATTTGCATGAATAACTGAATAACTAGCACTGAATGAAACAGTACAAGAAATATTCCTAGTTGTAATTAGTTTGTTGGTCATATTTGTGGATAGAAACAACAGCTGCAAGCTGGCATTTACCTTAAAAAGTCTGGGGAAAACATCTGCTGGCTGTCCACGGATAACAAACAAACGTGAATTCAGTTTTCGCAGATTGGCATCAAGATCCTCAAGACATTGAAGAAGGAATCTGCAACAGTTTAAAAGAACATTTATTTTCTGAGGCAAACCAGACAATTTTACAATAGAAAAAGGTAACTAAGAAGAATAATCATCAATTATCAGACCTTGAGAACTTGGTGCATATTTTAGTGTTGTATGCATGTTCACATCCTAATTACACTTGGCTTACATGGTATGACACCATGTAATATCTTCCACAATACATAATTCATAAAACCAAACTGCATTGTAATTTCAGTTTTCCCCTCAATGTTATTCAGCTCTGGAATGGACTAAAACATACTCTAGTCTCAACTAAAACTACAAGTCTCTCATCACTCTAAAGACAGAAAAACTCCTACACTACAGAAAAAAACCCAATGAACAAAGAGATAATCAGCTGTTGGCACACTGCTACTAAACTTAACCCAAGCCCCTCTTACACCACTGAACTGTTACTAAAAACAGCATACCAGAGGAGTACACAGTCATGACTATCCCTCTGGCCTTCATTTATAGAAACAGCCTATATATCATTTGCATCTTGGCTGTAACTTCACCAGAATTATTTAATAAGCAAATTAGCACATCAGACCAAAAAAAAAAAAAAAAAAAGGGGGGGGGAGAATGGGGGACTGCAAATCTGCAAGTGTTCAAGGGAAACAGGTAGTCACACAAAGAAGGCTGAGACAGGTTCACATGCACAGATTTATTAGTAGATATAATAACTATAATAACTCCAATGGTGAAAGTGGTTTGGGGAAGAAATAAAAACAAAAGGAAAGAGGAAAGAGAAAGAATTCTACCTTGCAGCCTTTCCAGCAGCTGGAAAGAAAAGTGCTGAAGGTCCCCAGGTGAGTGCCCTTCCCCTGGACTCTCTCCAGTCTAACAAGTTGCTCCTCCATAATATTTTTCTTGTGATCAGCAGGCTGAGGGAGGTGATCCTCTCCCTTTGCTCTGGTGAGGCCATATCTGGAGTGTTGAGTCCAGTTCTGGGCTCCCTAGCCCAAGAATGACCAGAAACTACTGGCCCAAGAATGACCAGAAACTACTGGGGAGATTCTGGTGGAGGGCTACAAAGATGGTAAGGGGATTGCAGCACCCTGCTTACAAGAAAGGCTAAGAGAGTTGGGCCTCTGTATTCTGGAGGAGATGACTGAGAAGGGTTCTTATCAATTCATACAGATATCTTAAACGCAGTATCAAGAGGACAGGGCCAGACTCTTTTCAGTGATGCTTAGCAATAAGACGAGGGCAATAAGCACAAAATGAAAAAGGAAACTGCATCTGAATATAAGGAAAAAACTTTTTTGCGGGTAACAGAAGACTGAAACAGGCTGCCCAGAGAGGTTGCAGTGTCCTTTCCTGGATATATTTAAAGCCCATCTGGACATGATCCCGTGCAACCTGCTCCAGGTGAAGCTGCTTTAGCAGGGACAGTTGGACTAGGCGATCTCCAGAGGTCCCTTCCTTCCGCAACCATTCTGTACTAACAACATACATTTCACCAGGAGCTGCTCAAGCCCTCTCAGCCATTCCTTCTTACAGTCCTGTTGGCACTCAGCAGAGCACATGCTGATCGGGGCAACTGCTGGTCATTAATTTCTGTGCTCGCACATTATTGCATCCCCTGCCATAAACCACAAGCTACACCCAAAGAGGGAAAAAAAAAAAGAGGCAATTCCCACACTGCAGTCCATTACTCCTGAGAAACCCTGCTATAATGACACTGTGCAGGTGCAAGGCCACAGCGATAACACCTCCGGAGCAACTGCCTGAGAGCAAGGCAGGGGAAGCAGTGCCATGACAGCTGGAGACTGCACCTGCTGAGAAGGGGCACAGCTACCACAGAATGGCAGGAACACCTCTGCAAGTGCCTACTGTGTTATGAAGACAAAGGTACTGAGCAACCAGGTTTACTAAAATCAGGAGCTCATATGCACCTAGATTTTGAAGACAAATCCTAAAAGCTAACCAGATACAATGAAAATGCTGCTCCTTCTAGGAGGGATATAGCATACATGATTGCTGTAAACCTGCTAATATGCTTTTTCTAAGTATTTACCAATAGGTAAGTGATGCCTACCTAACACACATTGCTTCCAACTTTACATGGGGAAAAAACTTATCAAAAATAATACCTAAAAGGCTGGGCGGAACCTCCCCTGGCTGCTATTAAATACCTAAAATGTGTGGCTCACTTGACCTGAAAGAGTAAGAACAGGGTTCTTGGCAGCCAGCATGAAAGAATACAATGGCTTCTCGGCTGGCAAACTATGTTTAATGACTGGAACAAACCAGAAATGCCTAATTTTTCTCACTTTGCTCAGCTTTGCTTTGAAAAAACTCTGTGGTAGAGTCAGAAAAGAAGAAGAGGAAACTTCTCTATAGTCATTTAGATAGAAGCCATGCAGGAGTTATTTTAAGAATCAGATGAGAGTTGCATTTGCTTCTATCAGAGAGAACTTGAGCCCCATGTTCCCAGGACAAACTCAATTCTATTTGGACTCTGAAAATTACAGCTTCATTTTCTCATAGTTTTTTAAAACCTGGAATGACAGACATTATTCATTAGTCTAATCTATGTGAATCTCACTTTCAAGGAGCATGTACATTCACATATACTTCACAAGCCACTAGGAAAACAAACTGCAATACTCTCCTGGATACCTTTAGAATAATCCAGGGAGCAGTTTGTGGGGTTTTTTTTGTGTGTTTTTTTTTTTTTTTTTTTTTTTTTTTTTTTTTTTTTTTTTTTTTTTTTTTTTTTTTTTTTTTTTTTTTGCGGTCTGGTTGTATGGAGTTTTATTGTTGTTACATATATGGAGTTTTGTTGTTGTTACACTGGCTTGTTTGTCTAAACTCATCTCACAGAGTAGAGGGAAAGCTTATGGAAAGAAACTAGTGACATAAAATATTCATAACTATTCCTGTGTTTCAGGAAACTTGATTTTTTCCTATTGGCATTTCAGTTCCCTCTATTTTCTCAGTCTATTTTCTTCCTACCTGACTGACCACAATATATAACTTCTAGTCTGGGCTTGGCACAAAATCCTATTCAAGACGATAACATGCACTGACCCAGTCTTCAATTCATATCCAAGATCCCTAAACTTGCCCTTAATACTGTTTAATCTCTATTTGTTGGTTCCCCAAATCCCTCTATTATCTCTCTTATCTCTCACCACACTCCAGCATTTCAATCTCCATAAAACTCTTTCAGGTACTTAACAAAAATAACAGTGTAGACTCAAACTGTTAAATATATGTAGGAAGAGAGCAGGAGGGTGGCCAGGGGATACACACACTTCCCCATTACCTAAACAAAAAACAGAAGAAATAAAAACAGCCCAACCACAGCTTGTGTTGCAAGACTCAGAGAAACCATATTGTTCAAAAATAACAGACCAAATCAAACTCCAGTGACCTTACAATATAGAGAGTAATAGCAATGCAAAAGAATACTGCTTTTGACTTTCAGAACACACACTCAGCTCACAGTTACTCAGAAGAAGTATGCCATTTATAAAGCATATTTGATTCTTTCAGTTGAACCAAATGTGTTTTAACAAAATGTGATGCAAATAATTAATCACCTCTTTTGTTTTCATCCACTGTATTTATGCTATACTACACCCAAAGGCATTTTTTCATAAAAGTGTTAATAAAAGTTGTCTAACATAAAAGCCTTTACACAGATTTATAGAACCACAAAACAGTTTGGGTTGGAAGGGACTTTTGAAGGTCATCTAGTCCAATCTCCCCTGCAAAGAGCTTTATTCAATTAAATATGAACCTTCTTAAATAACCACTTTTAAAAACATGCCTTACCAAGAAACATAGTAATCGAATCAACTACTTGCCATAAACACAGTTTTCACCTCCTCTTTTTCTCATTAGTACCCCTAAAACTTGCAGAAGCAGAACAGCATCTTTAACTGAATGCAAAATTACTTGACCTCTATCTTTGAAAAGATCCACCAAAATGCTCACACATTCCTTTCACAGGAATGGTAAATTAGTCTATGAATTGAAAATTAATATGAAACCTCCATCTCATAAAAAGTATTTCTTTTCAGTGAACGAGCTTTAGAGGCAAAGTTTCTTCATAGCAGCTACGAAGTAAGAGCTACTAGGCTTAAACTCTACTATACTTTATACCAGATTCTGGCAATGAGAAGATATTTAAATCTCCCCCTACAATAACAGGTCACATTTCTGAGTCTGCAATCTAAACTTTTTTCCCCTCAACCTAACAGTCAATGGGAAAGCACTTTCTTTTGCACTTTGAATGAATTATATGAGCTAAAAACTTCATTAAGAGACACAAAAAGGATGCCCAGATAATTTTTATCAGATTAGCACATCAGCCCAGTTTTCTGTATCTAGTCTGAAACATCCCTCAGGCAAACCAGAAGGAAATGTTCACTAAAAATTTCACACTAGCAAATGATGTGAGGTACACGCACGACTGACATGAGGGAGGGAGGCAGAAAAGACTTACGTATTTTAACATGGGGAAGATGCTGATGCAAAACACCCCTGTCTGCAAGCAACATTCTTAGAGAGCATAACACGCATTTTGCCAGAGACATCTAATTATGATATTCAGAACTTTCACTAAAGCTACTGAAGACTTCATTCCTTAAAAGACATGCACATAAAATCTTACCAGTTGACTCCAAGAAACTCCACAAACCTTCCTTGCTGTCAATCATATAAGGTATGCTTGGGGTCTAAAATATAAATTAGTTGCCAGAAACTGGCAATAATTGTATAATACAGCTCATAATTTTAGCTACCATGCAACTGAAAGACACTGATACCATCAAAGTAGCTATTCAAAAACTTCAATAATTGTTAACACAGTTAACTATTAACAAAATGACCTAAAGCAAGCACTGCATCACACAATGTTTCTGGCTCTACACTATTAACATGATTAAAGACTATACAGGGAAGAAGTCAGGAGCAGCCTGTTAGAAAGGTAACAATTTTATTTAGGGTGGAGACCTGCAAGAAGGATACCTATAGACACGCTATTTAAGACTACCCTTAAGTCTTGTTTGGGGTTATTTTTATGAGTAATAAACACCCAGAAACCACAATCACATATAAGCATCCTTGCCAGTACCAAATGAGGGCAGTTGCTGGGAACTGAGGGGACTTAAAATGCAATGACTTCTCTTGCAGGTGCTATTAACATCTGAAAATGTTAGTGGGCTAAACCATTAAGAATAATTTTTCTGAACTAATCCAGATTCTGAATTTGACCATTAGCAGGAGTGTTAGACTGCATAGACACACAAAATACAGGAATTTAGCTAGCCTTCCTCATTCTGAGAGGAAGTTTAAGAATTTGAGAAGGGACAGTGTTAAAACTTGTTCTGTTCCTAAGTTTAACACTTTTTACCCACAACTGGTCAACTTCTAGCAATCCATCCAAACTTGTATTTAACCTCTCTTTTTAAATACCTTTTATCTATCCACTAGTCCTCACACCAAACCATTGATTTCCATAAATAGAAAAGCTTTGTCAAACAAAAGACTCATATTGTTATGGGTATTTGACTGCCACCCAGACTTTGTCTATAAGAATTATCTTAGGCAGCCTAATATCTTCCAGCTTTATTACCCTATTCAATTGTTTTTTTCCAACAATGCTATCAGATACTCCTCCTTCATCTTTCAGAGTTTAGCAGAGCTGGATTCAATAAAAAAGAATATTACACACTGTTTAATACAACCACATTTTATTAGAGAGTATAATGTACAGCATTAGACCCTAACGTATTAATCACACAAATCATGTACCATTTATTTCTCTTCAGAGAGAGAGCAAGAGCACTTTTTTTTCACACATACTTTGCCATATGTCTGATTAGGTTATAAGGAGATTTCAGTATAAGGCAAATATATGCCTCATACTAATTCCAACAGGAATCACAATGCGAATACCAAATCAAAAACCAAAACAGAATATGAGGCACTGAGAAGTATCTCAAATTTGATGTCCCTAAATACAAACATTTTGTATTTTACATGTGTATTTTCCTGTTTGATTGTCACCAACCAATGTGTCTAGTGCAAGCAGTATATTCTTACGAAACTGTAAGAAGATTAAGCTCAGACAGGATTTAAGTGTTATGTACACTCCACAGCATCCTTTGGCAGCCAGCCACAGTAGTATTTTCCTGTTACCAAATCAAGGTCACAGAGGCATCCCTTACTGTACCACATTGTTTCAACGAATCCCACATCCAACTTCTACATCCTGAAGTGGTATACAATAATACGTTTCGTAAAGGTATTATCCTTTGAGCTTATACACAAGAGCAGGAAAAAGTTCATGTTATTAAACTCTAGACACTTAAATGAAGTAGCTGTGGGAGTTAACTAATCTCCTGCAGGGTTGCACTACAGTCAGTGAAGAAAAAACAGCTCCTTTAGAGAGCAATTCAGGACTACAGCATCTTTTATAACTTAGTATAGCTGATCCACTTGCAAAAACAAAACCAAACTTTGACCATGATGTGTGTCATTTGGATTTTTTTCCCTAATATTCACTACTGTTAAAATCTTTAAGCCAAAGCAGAGCTGTGACTGAGGACAAATGCAAGATATATCCAAGCCCATGTACAGCTGTAAAAGAGGTTCTCAGGGGAAAAAAACCAGCAAATTTTTTGAAAACAGATGAAAGAAAGGACTTTAAACAATAATCAAGAGAAAACCATGTTTAAAATTTTATCTCTCCAAGCGGAGTCCTTTTGGGTGCATCTTCTTTGACACTATGGAATAAAGACCCTTTCAGATACGGAGTGAGAATAGAACATCAACCACAGTAAGCAATAAAGCTCTATTAGGAACAACAAACTCATTTGAATCAAACCTATCTCACATTGGTCAAAAAGCTGGTACTTCCTTACATACCAGCCCTCATTAATTTCATTCCAACTGAACTAACTTTTCAAGGTTAGCATTCCCCAAACAAAGGAAACACAATTTTTTTGCCCTATTCAAAAGAAATTCATAATCCCCCAAAGATGAAGTAAGCAGGGTAATAAGGCAGGATTACAACCCTGGACTTTTGGAGAGCTACCTTTGGCTGCTTCAAAGACCTCCTTGGAGGAATCCCATGGCTTAAGACTCCAGAAGGTAGAGGGTTCCAAGGGAGCTGGGTAATACTCAAGCATCATTTCTCCCAAGCTAAGGACCAGTGCATCCCTATTAGCAAGAAATCATTTAAAAGCGTCAAAAGACCTGTAAGGATAATCAAGGAGCTTCTGACTAAACTGAAACACAGGAATGATTATGTAATATGGAAAACAGGACAGGACACTTGGGAAAAATAAAGGCATGTTGTCAGAGTATGCAGGGATATGACAAAGAATGCTAAGGTCCATTTGGAATGGAACCTAGCAAGGGACGCCAAAAATGACAAGAGGGGTTTCTTCTTTCCTACCTTTTGCTACAAGTAGCAAAAGGAAGACTAGGGAAACATGGACTCGCTGCTGAATCAAGTGGGTGCCCTGGTGACAAGGCATGCAGAGAAGGCAAAGCTTCTTTGCTCAGTCTTTATTGCTAAAGCCAGACTCCAGGAAACCCTGAGCATAAAGGCAAGACTGAAAGTCCGGAAAAATGAAGATTTTCCTTTAATCAAGGAGGATCAGATTAGATATCCTTCAGTCAAGCTTGGCATCCAGAAATCCATAGATCCCAATGAGATACACTCATGAGTGCTGAGGGAGCTGGCAGATGTTATTGTTAAACCATCATCCACTCTCCGTCATCTTTGAAAGGTCATGGAGAACAGAAGTGCATGAAAGTACCAGTACAGGTCAAATGTTGTCCGGCTGGAAAGTAGCTCTGCAGAGAAGGACCTGTGATTCCTGGTGGACAACAGGTTAAACCAGGAGCCAGCAATGTGTCTTTCTGGCAAAGAAGGCAAATGATACCCTGGGATGAATTAGGAAGAGCACTGCCAGCAGGTCAGGGGAGATGATCTGCACTGGTGAGGCCACATCCAGAGTGATGTGTCCAGAGTTGTGGGTGGGTATGCTGGGCTGCACAGTTCAAGAAAGACAAGAAGCTCTTGCAGAAGGTCCAGGAGAGGGCCACAAAGTGGGGCCTGGAGCATCTCTCTAATGAGCAAAGGCTGAGAGAGCCCAGCCTGTGTAGTCTGGAGAAGAGATGACTGAGAGGGCATCTTATCAATCCATACAATATCTTTAGGATGGTGTCAAGAGGATGGGGCCAGGCTATTTTCAGCCATGCCCAGTGACAGAATAAGGGACAATGGGCACAAACTAGAACACAGGAAGCTCCATCTGAACATGAAGAAAAATGTCTTTACTGTGGGAATGACAGATCACCAGAACAGGCCCCAGAGCAGTTGCAGTCCCAGTCCCTTTCCCTGGAGATACTTAAAACCCACTTGGACACATCCTGTGCAACCTCCTCTGGGTGAATCTGCCTTAGCAGGGGGGGTTGGACTTAATAATCTCCAAAATCCCTTCCTACCCCAACCACTTTGCGATTCTGCGAAATAGCACTATGAAGTTGGTTCCTATTTTATGAGCCATACATCACAGCAAATGGTGTATTTAGCTTCTATGAAGTCTGGATCTTAACTTCACATTCAAAGGGCACCCATTACTCACCTAAATTATTCCCATATAACTTGAAACTAACATCTCAAATTACTTCATGTTACAAAGGTCAGCCTGCTGGTGATAGAAGACTAACAGGCTCACAGCTTCCTAAACCTCTCTCTTAGTGTCTTCTGTTCTTTAATGTGCGTATTCTGTGTTTATTTTTTTCAAATCCCCTAATTCCAAACTGATAAATCAAAGTATTTATTATTTAACTTTAATTGTTTATGTCTGTTCTCTCCAGAGAGAAACTAGTTGTATCCATAAAGGAAAATGAAGAGGAAACAAATTGTACTGGAGACAACTGAGGAAATACTACCTAGAAGCAAATTACAAAATTAAGAGTTACTTGAGAGTACAGACACGGTCATACATAAATTTAAACCATCTTATTCTCATGTATCCAAATTCTCTTATTTAAATTTGCAGCTCTTAGGGCTTGATGTAATTAAAAAAGAGCTAGCCTGCTTTATAAAATATTTCAGTCACATTATTTTCAGCAATCTAAGCTGTCGATGATAAAGTAACAGCTAAGGCTCATTTTAAAAGAACAAGCATGATAAGAGCACGCCAACAAGACAGTCTTGCAATCTCATTCTAAAGGACTGATTTTATAGTGCCCTTCATTTACTTTAATAAAACCTTCTTCCTCTCCTTAAATTAAAGTGACCTCTTTAAGGTTACAATTAGTGCTAGTAAAATTTTGCAGTTTTATGTTTCCTAGAAATAACACTGGCTTAAATAAATATATTTCTCAACTACACTAGATAAATTGCAAGTCCTTAACATACAATCCCATCATCTCTGGCTTCCCATATCTCAAAAATCTATTAAACTAATAGAAGAGAATTAAGGATAGAGCTGAAATCCTTTAGCAGGCACAGAAATTGGTAGAAAGTTTGGAAAATGGAAAAAAAAATCCTGAAGCTATTCCTGGAAATCTTAATTAAAATTGACTGGCACTTACCTTATAGTGGTCAGACTTTCAGCATTTTCTTAACTTCCCATTGCTACTATTATGAATCAAAATGCCAAAATTTTCTGAACCAGTCTTTCAAAGCTAAAATTAGTCATTTACAGCTGAATACAAGGTTAACTTCATGAAGATGTATTCAGGGTTTTGAGTAATAATGATATAGAAAAAACCATTTACACTACATCCCCCCAAATAACTGAAACACAGATTTGTTTATCAAGCTGCATAAATCCTGAAAATTCCACTTGGTCCTCAACTATCTCAGCATGTGGGCAGACTAGTGGAGGTAACTCTTCAACTCATGCTGCAGAGGCTGATGCAGGGGATGATGTAGGAGATGCAAAGAGCTCAGTAAGTCCTGGAAAACAGAACTGAAGTACAGCTCAAGACACAATAGATGAAATAATCCAAATAACCTCTAGATAAATGTGCTCTCTTCATCTGCCACAATTTCAGCAGCTCTCTGAAATACTGAAGGTCAGGACCAACAGAAGGTACACCACTTGAAGTAACTAAACTGATCTTTAAAAGTTACATAGGACAGTTAAGTACAAGATTCTGATAACTAAGAAGTAATACTCAGTCATCTCTGCCCAAGTCATAGTAGTTTAGATAAAGATTTTATGAAGAATGAAACATTCATTATAACAACCATACTTTTAACATTTTCCCCATCTAGTCATTCCTTTTGAAAGACAGGAGTGGATTTCTAAAATCCACTTCCCAAACACCAGTGACAGCTTTTTTTATTTTTTTTTGTTGAAAGAATAAGGGTAGACAATTGGATAACATCCTTTTATACAGAATCACTGTACTTTTTTCTAGTTTGCTTGTGTGAGGATTGGAATTAATAGCAAAAGAGAAGACTTCAGACAACACCATAGCAAACTTAAAAAAAAAAAAAAAAAGGAAAAGAAAGGAAAAGGGGCAGGCACCAAGCCCACCTTCTTGAATGTGGATAAACTTCATTGGAGAAAAGCAGTTAGTATAAGAGCAGTTGAATATCAAGACAAACTATGAGTATTCCAGAAGAGTGAGAATATATAGAATATATAGAATTATAGAATATCCTGAGTTGGAAGGGGCCCAAAAGGACCAATGAGTCCAACTCCTGGCCCTGCACAGGACAACCCCAAGAATCACACCTGACAGTGCTGTCCAAATACTTCTTGAACTCTGTCAGGCTTCGTGATGTGACCACTTCCCTGGGGAGCCTGTTCCAGTGGTCAAGAAAGTTTATCTTTTCCTAAAAAAAGGGGGGTTCTCTGGTTTGTTTGCCTTTTTTTTAACTCTAAAGTTATTTCTATAGACAACATTTATAGGGGAAGATTTGTAGGCTCTGAACTCTGGAAACATAATCACCAATGATAGGCATTATTGTTATGCAGAACCTTCAGGCAAAAAAAAGCTGTTCCCCATTAGAGGTCACCTTGAACGGAAACAAACCTTACTTGCTTTTATTCTCCTATATTCCACATCAGGGGGCAAGACCACGAGGGCGAGGGGCAGAGGGGAAGGAGGAAGGCAGGAGGGGTCCACAAAGCCTGCAGCTTCCTCTGCTACATATCTCCTAACCTGATCATTTCCTTATAGCACTTTCAAGAAGAACATTTCAATATGAATCAACAAAAATAGTTTCGTAAAGTAGGTCGTTGCTGCAGCAACCGGACGGCTGTTCGGACTACTCCCTGCCACAATGACCTACTTTTCCAGTTATACGTAACCGTTGTAGCAAGATCCGAATATTCCTCCCCTACGGAGCTGCTCCGAGAGGATTCCGGTACCACAGCTGAACTTTATTCCTAACAGGGACAGAAAAAGGCTTCATTTGAGCAGGTACAAGCAGCGGGTCGGTTCTGCTCTTCCTCTGTGTCATACTCAGAAGTGTTCGTGGCTAAAGGTTACATGAAACCCAATATGTGCTCGGAGCTCAGAAAGTGTCACGGCAGCGCTCAGAGCCGGAGGAGCTGATAAAGAATGGAAGGGGAAGGTGTGAAAAGGAACAGGCGCTCGTGAACAGCGTGTCCCCTGCCAGACTCAACAGCTGGCACTAAACTTCGGCACAAACAGGCAACATGTTCCTGTACCACCATCCCAGCACAAGCTAATGGACACCATCCTTTATTACAGGTCTATATAACATTAAATCTGAATAAAAGAAAAACCCTGGTGAATGGCATTTAAAACTGACATGTTTTTAAACCCTGTTTAACCCTGCATGCACTGGAGAGGGGAGACACAAAGGTACCACAAAGGAAGAAATGTTGACAATTACATAATACCCTCTTTACTGTTGCTGTTAAAACCAGCATTTTTCCTTATGACAAAGGGAAAAGTATCACCTCTTAAACTAATGAAGGAAATAATTATCTCTGTAAAAATAAGACTACTTCAAACATCAATCACACTGACTTGTACTTAGGTATTTTTTGATTAATGTATTCAATCAAGTTCAAAAGCTTTCATTCAAGGTAAAATTAAAGAGACAAGCACAAGAGACAAACATTTGCAAGCAAAAGAAAACTCATTCCATGAAAAGGCAAGCTAGGCATTACCATATAGTACACCATAATTAAAATTCCAGTCAACAGAAAGCTTCTGACAGATGATACAGCTCATATGGTGAAAGCAGAAAAACAAAGAACACACAGAAAAAGCTCTCCAAAGCTTACCTTACCTTAGTATTCCTAAAATTTCTAAGTTCAGCTGGAAAAATACTGCAACTGGTGACAACATAGTACTGCAAGTGGAAAAGTTTTTGGAATTTCCCGCACCATTTCATTTGGGAACAAGCCACTTACAATGACATAACTGTTCCTGAAAATCTCATACTCAAACAAAATAAAAAACACCCAAAAAGCCTAAAAATTATTTTTACTTTACCACTGCACTTGACAAGCCATAGAGCAACAACTGCAAAGGCAGGATTCTGGAATAAAGACAGACTAATAGAAGGTAAAACAGTGCAGAATTATGAAAATAAATAGGAGAGGCTGCTGCTGAAAGAGCAACACACGATTACTAGTCACACTTTTCTGTTGCAAAGTGTGACCTCCAATGTCAACAATGTAAGCTTCATTGTGCTGTCCCCTGTGGAAGCAGTAAAGGATTGGAGTAAAAATTTCTTCAAATGCTGCAAATGCAGCATTGAAGAATTTTGCTTTGACAAACACAATGTTTCAGTGTTGGCACTGAAAAAGATAGGTTAGCGAAGTTAGTGGAATTATATTCAAAAGAACACAAAAAGCCAAATTTGAAATTTGAAACATCCACATTATCTCCCACAAACTCATTATTTTCTTCATGGTTTAGTAGAAAAACACACTGATGTTAAAATAAAGTACTCCTCAACAGTAAATTTATTGTCATCCAGCTTACAGAAAGGAAATTTCAACTAGTAAAAGAACCCTACTCACTGAAAAGCACCATGACTATATGATAAAAATTAATTTTACACAGGTCTCCTCAGGTTATGAAAGCCTTGAAATAAAAGAGGAAAATACAAAGAAATTAAAGCAGAACTGTCAATATCACAGCAACTTAAAACTTTTTCCTTTGCCATAAACTGAAGAAACTACATACTAGGAAATGTTTCCAGGTCATACAAATGAAAGAGTATGCTAGAGAAAAAAATAAAAAAATGAGATCTTTAAGGAAACATTCACAAGATTTGGGAGATACTGTGCAAGAGCAGTAAACAGCAAACAGTTACACTCTCTAAAAAGAAACATGGATAAAGCACAGTAAACTAGACGCGGCCTGTCATCTACTGAAAAGCAATGAAGGAAAGTCACAGGAATTATCCCATGGCAACACAAATAAAACAAATAATTCAGATGCCATCCTTGGCTTGATCACCCCCATTAAGACTTGGATGGTTTCAACTTTTTGAGTTCACTAATAGCAAGACTTACAAAGAACAAAACTAAAATGCAACCTCCTCCCCCAAAGAGCCTTCTGAAACCTGGATGGCAAAAATTACCGTGTAGAATATTTTGTTTTAAATGCATGTCTCAGTTTTGCCGATGTAGTCATGTCTCTCCCATGAGACAGGAAAAAGGGAAAAAAAATATTAGGCAATCTCTGCTAAAAGCCAGAATGTTAGAATGTTTTCTTCATCTTTAGGACTTAGAGAAAAAAAATGAGCTTGCTTAGTCTCTAGAACATAAAGTATGAAGGAGAAAGAATGAAAAGAAAAATCACTTGATGTCACAGGAATTACAGACAGAAAATTTCAATGCAGAGAAACTCTATAGAGAGCACAGCAAGACAATATTTAGTCCATTCTTCAATTAATCCAAGATATTAGAAATCAAACCACTATTTTCAATGCCAGCTGCTCTATAAAATGCAGTATTGCAATTCTCTGGATGCTTCCCCAGTACTTCAGAACTGCACAGATTGTGAAATTGAGATGTTTGCCATGATGATCTGTATCTTTAGTGCACAGCAAAACTGCAACCATTCAGACCATGATCATGTTTTATGAACGATACAAGGCTTGAAGTAACAAGCAGCCTACATGAACAAGTTGCATATTTATTTATTTATTTCTCTGTTTGATTCAAATTACCCTCTTATTTCTGTTTTTTCAATCACTTTTTCTCTCTCTCTCAACTACAGTACAGTTTACCCTTCACTGACAAGGTCAGTAGAACACTGGCATTGAGAAACAAAAAAAAAAAAACTGCAAGCACTGAACTTGACAAGTTCCTTACTATAAAAAATAAAGCATTACCTAGGTCATGGATTTCATATGTTGGATAGATAACAGATAGAAAAATCCAAGTTTTTCTTACAGGAATTGTTCCTAAGTAGGTTGTACTGTGGATATTTCATCTCCATCACTGAAGAATTAATAATATATATTCGTACTTCACAACTTCTCCATTTGAGCTTAAACAGAATTTTTTCAACGTTTCTGGTTTTAATTCTGAAGGGATACGACTTTGTGTCCTGAAAGGGTACAAACCTTCAGTGCAAGAATTTTAAAGCCTTTACTTTTCATGCCTGTGAAAGAGCCACAAACATACAGATGTTAATGAAGAAATGCATGAGAATGAACAGGAAGGGAAATGCTTTGCTATAAACTAAGAAACACTGAGATAAAGTAAACTTCTAAAACAGGTCCAGAAAATTTCTCTAGTTTAGTTGTAGGAGGAAGCAATGCACAAAAGCTGAGGTGTACATCACGTGCCTATTAATACAGAAATTAGACATGCAGGACACATCCTAACCAATGTTAATTGCAAGAAATCCCTTCCACTGCTAGTAAAACTGAACAGGTTTTATCTTACTGCAAAAAAGTTGTTGCACTAGCACTTTTCAAAGAGATTTTAAGTAACAGTTTGACACCTGAATTTACGAGTTTACTTCCAAAACCCTGAGTATCATGAAATTCTTATTTCCTACCCAGGTTTACCAACACTGAACAAATACTAATGCAATTAAAAAATAAATTGTAAAAAAAAAATAAAAATCGAAGTGCAGAATTTACTGAAAAAAGTACATACCTTGGGAACTTCTGTTCACTGCAGCTCACCTACTGTCTTAATTAATGCTAACAAAGCTCATGTGTTGGTTTTTATTATCTCCACTGGTAATTGGAATGCACTCCACTTTTTAACTGTTCCAAAACAGCCATGCGGACTTTTGCTACAGCTATCTCCACTTACACACTTGAAACAGAACACTGAAATATTGATCAGTCCTTTCCAGTCTATCCTTCACCTCCACTGAAGCTTTGCTCCCTTATAAAAAATCATTTACACTCACAAAACTTCAAAGCAGTGAAAGCAAATGCTTTATGGTGACCTAAAAAACAAATGGAGGCTTCAGGGTTAGAAGAACACTGCAATTATAACTCACCTCTTGACCTAGATTGCAAAGAACATGAAAGCCAAAAGTACACAGAAGCACACAAACTAACCTTGCTCCATGTTAAATTAAGAGTTCTGAGAAATCTAAGTGAAATGTATTGCACCAAAATACTATGAAGTTCTTACCCTGGTAATCAAATCCGATCCTTTCCTAGGGGTAACCAAAGGTATGGCTATTAAACCTGCTACAATGTGATAAGCAAATTACTAAGCCCATGGAACACAACTACATACTCTTACACTACTTACACAACCCACTCATGCTCAAGCTGACTTTTGCCTTTTTAGGTCACTATGGGAAGGCCACAAAATTCCCTAAAGCAAAGGGTTTCTTTCAGTATGCAAATTCATAACATCACAGACTTTAGAGTGACTTCTACACTGAAAAAATGGCCGACTTTGCTGGCAGCTTGACCTTCCTCCTATCACAGGTTATATAACTAACCTGAAAACCTGCCAGGCACTGAGACACTATGGAAAAGAACCAGCTCTGAAAATAAAGGCTTCCATGCTGTAGATAAACTGCTAGAAACTGAAAAGTTCAGGCAGTGCACAATGATAAACAGGCTTTTCTGCAATATTTGCATAATATATTTAAAGAGTAGCTTCCATTTGTTGGGATAAAGACATTTTCCCAAACTGAAGGTAAATATATTTTATTGTGTTAAAATGTCCAAAAGAGAATGATAATATAAAATAACTTGCTTTGAAGAACAGATGCAGAATTCATTGACACTGACACATACTGATCAGTTAAGGAAAAAAAAAATCTGAATTCTTGATTGCCTAAAAAAAGCTGCTTTCACATTCATCACAGATGGTGTTTGTTGGGGGTTATCACCCTCCCTGTTTGTGACCAGAGCAGGAAACACTACGAGGCGTGGACAGATTACCTTGCCCTACTCAAATAAAGAATGTGATCTAGTCTATTGATACTTTTGTAAAATAAAACAAAAATAGACTACTGGTCCCAAGAGAAGGAAGACTAAAAAAATCCTATGGCCTTGTTACAAAATCCCATTTTTCTCTCAATACTCGAAGTCCACATACTATTACATATCAAGAACACTTGACCCAGATCTTCTCTGGTCACCCTAAAACCTGGAGATTAGTGATGTAAAACCAGATGTAAAACCTCAAAATTTCTTAACCTGAGGAATTAAGACTCCTTCAAGATCAACCTTGGAGCCCAGATTGTATAAAAGCTCACTATAATTTTTCTGGCCTATAGTAACTGCTATTTTGGAAAAACCAACTTACTGAGCACAATTCCATTTGCAGTACTACCTGCTCCATCCACACCAACCAGCGCAGTCTTCTTGTCCAATTGAATAATAGTTACTTTACAGAATCTGGTGATACAGGATCATTCACCAAAATAAGGAAACAAGCACAGTGTAATTTCTCAGCTAGCAGGCTTATTTCTCACATTCTGACAGTTTGACAAAAAAGAAACTGCATTTTTTCCCAGCACAGTAAAAAGGCCAATATTTATTTTCAGCAATATCATTTCAAAGAGTGTCAAAAAATGGTAAGCCACAGAAGAAACCAATAATCCCCTTCCAAAAAACACCTGGTGGTTACTGCAGACATGAGTAATGCAGGCCAAGAGTAATATGACCATTGTAATCTGACTCAAATCTGTACTGCCACTGAAAGAAATGGTACCTGCCCTTCCCACTCTTTGCCTCTTCACTACTAGTACTACGGTGACCTTTTTGCTGGCACAATCTACCACGGAGCTAATCCCACCAAAACTGGTAATTAATCTCTTTTGGACAGATTGATGAGCTAAACTGGCTCACCACAGGGTTGTGTGCTATCATAAAAGGGTGGAACCAACCCTTTCATCAACAGTGCAGGATTAAACCCATGAGGACACACGTCAGTGTGCTTCAATGACGTACTTTGTAAATCACAGGGCTAGATCATATAACACAAATTATAGAGGGAGTTGCTGAATTGCAGGCACTTTTGGGGTAAAAAATGTTTTTTGTGGAAGAGAACAGGTGAGCAGCCTAGGGGTGTGGCACTAGGGGGTTTCGCCAATCTAACTGCAGGTATCACAGAGTTTCCCATCTGAAAATGCAACTTCTGGAAAGAGGCTACAGACTTCTTACAGATTAATCACTCTCAATTTAGTGGGCTGGGCGAAGAGAAGTGCTCCAAGTGGCACATGCCACTCTAGAGTTGAAGCCATTCATTAGAGGGTATGCTGGGTTGCACAGGGTTTGCATGGCCACAAGTCAAGGTATTGGGGGGCTACAAGGGTGGCTTGCTGTGAAAAGCTGCTGGAAGCTTTCCATCTGTCTTTCCAGGCCAGTGCCAGACGGCTCCAACACTGACCTGCTGCTCCCCGGTCAAGGTAGCACCTCTGGGATAACATATCTGACAGGAGGAAAATGTTACTGCTCAGGAGCCATTGAAGCCAGACAGAAATGAGAATATGTGAGAGAAACAACTCTGCAAACTCCTAAGTCAGGGAAGAAGGAAGGGGAGGACATGCTCCAGGCACCAGAGCAGAGATTCCCCTGCAGCCTGTGGTGAAGACCATGGAGAGGAAAGCTGGACACCTACAGCCCATGAAGGACCATGGTGGAGAAAATATGAGTGTGAAGAGTCCTTCCCCTGAGGAAAAAGCAGCAGAGACAACATTTGATGAACTGACCAAAACCTCCATTCCTCATCCCTCTGCGTTCTTCGGAGATAGGAGGTTGAGAAAATGGGAGTGAAGTTGAACCCAGAAAGAAGGGAGGGGTGGGAAGAAGGTGCTCTAAGAATTTAGTTTACTTCCACTTACCTTATTCTGATTAGGTTGATAATAAATTAATTCATTTTTCCCTGCTATGGTAATGGCTGAATGATCTCTGCTTGTCCTTATCTTGACTCACAAGCTTTTTGTTGTATTTTCTACTCCCTAACCAAGGGAAATGATAGAGTGCCTTTGGTGGGCTTCATGTTAAACATTCCACAAATCATATAGATTTTCATTCCAAGTGCTACACAATAAAAACAAGCTTAAAAGGATGTTTTCATCAGGGAAGTAATAAATATTTCTGTGCATTCCTTTTTACATACTAAGCATGTAACCAAAATTTAACAAAGTATAATACACAAATTTTGTCTGCCTGAATCACACGTATGAAACTCAAATCACTCATAGATTAACTCTATTGACAAACTTTTTCTATCAATCCCCCATCCAGCAAACATATCTCTATTGGACAAATCATAGCTATGTAAGCTGAAACTTTATTTTCAAAACCAGAAACACAGAATAGCAAAATTTAATAGATACTACAGAAAGATGTCTAAATATTATTTTTTTAAACAAGTTCCCATTTCCATGAATTGCAGTAATTGTCCTGGAAATTAAACTTTTTTCCCCTCAGGTTTTAATTTTTTATTTGCTTGAAATATGAGTGTGGAAAAAAAAATCACCTCTTTTTTCTCCAAAGTCAATACCACCAAAGTCTTCCATAACAGCAGCAGCTAACTTTGAAGGATGTTGAACACATCAATATTCTCACAAAATCCAAGAGATATACAAAACAAAGTCTATTACTCTTATTTTAAAAGTGAAATCTGTTCTCTTCAGGAATGGTTAAATAAACATAAGTGTTTTAACTAGCATATCGAAGACAGACATACATACCCAAAAAGAACAAACCACAAGAGGTAAATTATTACCTAAAGTAAATCCTTATCCAGCAACTAACAGAATGTTTGCACTTCTTTTCAGGTATTGGGATCAACTGTCACTGTACTAAAAGCAGGGCTAAATGAAGCTCTCCCCTAGGTGATATTGTTAAGCATGAGATCCCATTCTCCTTAATATGGAAAAGTCTGTGAGCACATACGAATACATTTTTTCAGAAGTAGGTAATGGTTACTTGTTAGAGTATGCAAGTTACATTCTTTGCCTGCTTTGTTGACACGATTAGATGCAAGCTAATTCTGGTGCCTAACATTTAAGGGCAACTGATAAAATTTTAAGAGAGATTAGTGTGATTTTAGCATTTGGCATCTCCCTCCACCATTTCTACATCACCTTTTACTGCACCAAGTAACTTCTCCCTCTCAAGTGTTGATCTGTGAACAACACTGTGAACTCATCCCATAGAAAAAGCATGTTTCAATGAAAGCACATCTTGATTTATTTGACAGCTTGAAAAAAAGGAATGATAAGAAGAAAGAGAACAGACCCAGAAAAAAAAGAAGTGAGCTGAGGGAGGTCCTGGCATTTGTTACGTAGCATTCATGAATTTAGAACAGGTAGGCTGAATGCCAGGAGAAAGGAGGTCAGTAAGACCATGTGACTGCTTAGTAATTAGACTTGCTCAATAGTGCAATTACACAAAAATATTAGTCCCTGATTGTTACATGACTGTTTAAAGAGAAAAGTTAATTAGAAAGCACCTATGTATTAAAGGTTGCTATTTACCAGATTTAACACACAATTGTTAATATAAACTGTAACTGGTGACCCTGCAGAATGACAATATTCTAACAAGAAACTAAACCTCCTGGTTTCTTGTATTCTTTCACCATTTTTCCTCATGCAAGTTGTGTTAGTCATAGTTTGACAGAAAAGAGTTTTGCCTAGAGCACTAGGACAACAAACACTTGGTGTCAATCAACTCAAATTAAGAAAGGACCACTGTAAATTCACAGTGGTTAAATTTGACTCACCTTCCTAATGCTGAAGGTCTTCTGCTCCCAGTCTCAAATAAAATGTTTCTGACTATAACACCCTACTCAACAGGCATGTAAGCAACGATTTTTCTCATAGCCATCAAGTGAAAAAGAACATAAAGTGTTTTATCATTAATTATAAGTGCCAAATGAGACTGGCAAATCAAAAAACTGCACCATAGATCTTGTGTATACTTATTTGGAATGTATGTGTCTGCACCAGTTAAAAGCATCTCATTAAAACCACTGGAACCTAAAGTGGATTCATACCAAATTATTAACTGTCCATTTAAATAAAAAATTTTTGAGAAGAACTTAATAAGCATACAGCTTTAGCAGCCGGTTATTCTATAAAGCTATTGTACTTTTAAACTTGAAAAAGACCTGATGATTTCACAAAACCAGGCTACGCAGGCAGCAAGATTTCCTACTCAAATCCATGTGCAGCATGTGTCTTGAGGGTATTTGAGTACCAGGAGATTGCTTGAAGTGCTTTGGACAGGGGAGTTGTAATCTTCCCCAAACTCAGTCCCTCTAACCAGCAACTAAAACCAGGCATTTTTCTTCAAATGCAAAATGTAGTGGAAGGACTAGCTGCCTTCTAAAACACTGAAAACACTGTTAAAGTAAACCAACCAGCAATAAATCACACACAGATGTACTCAAGGACTCTATTAGCTAATGATCGTATTACACAGTCATTGAAGAACCAGGGCAATAGCACTGAAGACGTGAACTTCCTTCTGCTGGAATCAAAGTTCACATTTGTCTATCATTCACTAGCTCAGAGAATACAACCAAAAACTGCTCCGCATTTCAATTGCAGGGCACATTAGAGACCTATGAAGTATTCTTAAGACATGTGATCATGTGATCCTTAACACTTAGATTTGTACCAGTTGTCCACATTCTTTTAAAACTTGAGTAGCTGTTCATGTTTCATCACAAAATTAAGACCTCTGAGCTTCTTAATTAAGTCAAAACGTTATTTAAAAAAAAACTTATCTCTTCAAAACAAAAGTGATGTAAAACTCTCCTATAAAATAAATGTAAATAAAATAAATGTAATAAAATAAAATGAAAGCGGCTCGGCTGTGTGGTGCTATTTTTATCCATAAAATAAATGAATCTCAGATAAGGGAAGTATCTAACAGTTATTCATAAGTTATTTTTGTCAGTGAATATGAAATAACAATCAAGTTAAAGTTCACAAAAAGCATATTTAGTACTTCTATCTATTGAAAACAAGATTGTAAGGAAGACCTCTCAAAATCTGGAAAAAAAAAAGAAACCCAAAACCTCCAAGGTAAGTTACCTGGTTGGTAAAGTGGACAGGATACAAATTATTGGATAGGATACAAATTATTGGATAGGATACAAATTATTAAATCTGAAAGGAACAATCCTTCAAGTAAATGCAATTGAAACCTGAAGTTTCTAAACTTTGTCATTCTTCTATGACACAGCGTTAAGATAAGTTTCATTGTGCTTGTTCCATAATTAGGCAACTTCACAGCATTGTAGTCTGGGCAGGCTAAGTTCACTAGCATTTCAAGTTCCTGACATTGGAGGGACAGATGACACAAAACCTTTACTGCATTATCAACCATTTAACAAGGGTAACAATTTTCAGACTCCTAGTGATGTTTTAACTCGTCTCACATGACAAGCATGCACAGAAGTCTTATTAATCTCTGCCTTATGGCACACATTTAGCGTGCGAGCGTCAGTCACAGCTCCACGGTAAAGTTCATTCTTATATCGGAGAGGAGAATTACAACTGGCTTGACGGTGTAGGAATAAATCTGCACTTTCCAGAAAGGGACACTGCACACCAAGCCAGCCAGAGTTCAAGAAGCATTTAGACAATGCTCTCAGGCACGCAGTGGGTTTCTTAGGGCTGTTCTATGCAGGGCCAGGTGTTGGACTCCATGATTCTTGTGGGTCATTTCCAACTGAGGATATTTTGTGATACCCTTCCGTGCAGGAACACTACTCTGAGAAAGTAATTCTGAGCTAAGCGAGCAGCTTCCCAGTTTCTCCAGGACGGAGTCGCCCTGGGGCTCCCGGCTGCCTAGAGATCCTGAGATGGTGCAATCCCTCCGGGCTGCTCCCCGCAGGGTTTTGGCGCCCGGCACCAACCCCGCTCTGAGCTGCAGCGCTCGGGCACCTCACCGGGAAGCCACGGCCCACCGCCCCGCACTCTGCCACGGGCATCCCTCCACGTGCACAGCGGCCCGGGCCGGCGCCGGGCTGGATATGTAACACCACCGGCCCGCGGGGAGGGCGAGCGCCCGAGGGAAGCCGGCGCTGGCGGCGGCCCAATCGGGCGCGGAGGGGAGGGAATGGCGAGGAGGCAGCGTGACCGAATACATAATGCGGGGATTAGGGCCCCCGCAGCGCCCCGCACTCACCGCCACCTGTTGATGCCCACGTTGGAGGAGCCGGCGAACCAGGGGTCCAGGATGTAGACGCAGCGCACGGTGTCGGCGCCCTGGATGCATTCCCGCAGCGCCGGGTTGTCGTGGAGCCGCAGCCCCTTGCGGAACCAGTGTACGGCGTTCACCCCCATGCCGGGTGCGGGCACTCAGCGGGAACCGCCGCCGCCCGCGGGGCCGCTCATGGCCCGGCGCTGCCGGGCGAGCACGGACGGT
>WBNO01031585.1:178427-204792 GCA_013400575.1 Peucedramus taeniatus | reverse complement strand
GCTCCCGGGGCCGCGCCCGCCGCTCCCGCCGCGCGCAGCCCCAGCCGCGGGGAACGGGCGGGGCGCTTATATAAGCGAGCGCGTAGGGAGCGGCTGCTGCGCTGGCGGGGCTCCGGAGCTCCCTTCCCACCCTTCCCGGTCTGTGACGCGGGCCGAGGGCTCCTTGCTGCCCGGTGCCGGCGGGACGTGTCGGTCAAAAGGCACCCCCAGGCAAGAGAAAGCGGCTCGGCCGTGCGGTGCTGCCGCACCCAAACAGGCTTTCGAGCAGCAGAACGAGTTAAAATGGTCCCTCTTAGAGCACCGTTAGTAAAGTCATTACTAAATGGTGAATTTCTCATGCCTGTTAATTACAGAGCTCAAACCACCGTCTGTGGTCTGCCAACACAGCGGGATTCCCTGGAGCTGCGCCTCGGTTACACCGGGCATGGCCAACAGCCGAGCGAGGCATCGCACTGGCAGGACTCAGTACAGCTCTTTGGAGCCTTAACAGGGCAGCTCTAGCTGCAGATCTGAAAATAAACCTCCATCTGTGGAATGCGGCTCAAATCTACAGCTTCATGGACAAGTGGTAGCAACAGCAAGAGTGGTCTCATTAGAAATAATATCTCATGTAAAAGGCAGAGGACCCAAATCAGCAGTACGGACCTTTCTTGACTTTGAGGATTCCAGACAGTACTTTAAGAACTGTCATCTTTCTTTCTCCTGAAATATTTTTTCTGCTAAGATCCACAGAAAGTAAAAGTCAACAAGAAGAGACACATGCATCATACGTTTCCCTTTGTGCTTTTCTTTCCTCACTTTGAATGACCTAATAAATACAGTAATAGAATCACAGAATCATTTAGGTTGGAAAAGACCTCCGAGGCCAGCTTTTGACTGAGCACCACCATCTCAGCTAGGCCATGGCACTGAGTGCCATGTCCAGTTGTTTCTTGAACACCTCCAGGGACAGTGACTCCATCACTCCCTGGGCAGCTCATTCCACTGTTTAACAACCCTGTTGGTGAAAAAATTCCTCCTGATGTCCAACCTGAACCTCTCCTTGTGCAGCCTGAGGCTCTGTCCTCTGGTCCTGTCACAGCTTGCCTGGCAGACGAGGCCCTGCCTGTCACTGATGATCAAGGTATGCCCCAGCCATAATTAGAATCTCTTTCAGCTTGGTCTTACACAAAATTTCTTTTAGAAAGGTGTAGCGTGTGGAGACTGAACAGTTTTTGAGCACTGACTTTAACAATAGCATAAATTATGATGAGTTTCTCAATTATCACTTCATTGTATGTAGAAAATCATATTCCACAGCTCATCATTCTGATCCAAGAACATATGGGATCCCATCACATACCCTTGCTGCAACTCAGAGCTGGAGTAGTGGGGTCATTGTAAAGTCAAACATTGCTTTCTCAATTAATACAAAGTACATTTTTATTTGCCTGGTAGCTTTTTATTATTATTATATGCCAAATATTTGGTAAATAATTTTGAAATAGATAAAAAAAAAAGTTAATGACCACTGTCCATCAAACTAATTTGAATTCTATAATTTTTGAACATACTGAAGAAGGAGATTCCTTATTTTTTAAGAAAAGTCACTTTACACCATAGTTTTTATTTCAAGTATTTAAATTGCTTTTTCATACTCATTATGTGTCCTGCTAGCTCCCCACAAGGCTGCCACACTGAAGATAGCCCAGAATAAAGTCCAGCATCAAGCAATGTGCCTTCTTGGGAATACTGAGGTGGAAACAGCCCTTCCTCACTAGACCTTATGGTTTCATAAACAAATTGCAGTCATGAAAACCATCAGTGTCTCTAAGCCGTTTGCTGCTATAGGCTAAATAACAATTGCAGTATATCATTAGCATATCATTATGTCAAAACCCTCTTTGGCTCTATCTGGCCATGCCGTCTATGTGGGACAGTTTGTTCTTGACTCAGAAGTGAGAGAAAGAACATACTAATGTATAATTAATATTGTATTAGGATATATTAATATATAATAGATGCAGACTATATTAATTAAAATGTCAGCTCTCAAGGGAAGAGCCACTCCAACTTAGTTGAAACAGAAAATAGAATGACAGTTAATCAAGGAACTCACACAAGTAAACCTCTCTACAGTGCTCTCTTGTGAATAACTTCTTTAAGCAATATTGCTAATTTAGCCCAGACTGTGATTGCAAAAATGAAGAGTGGGGAGAAGATAGAAGGAAAAAAAGATAACATGAAGGCATGAAGTGAAAAAAACATAAGCAACTGTACAGTACATTTCATGTTACAAATTAGAAGCTATTTTTTTAGATACATGTTTTTAACATTATTGTATTCACATTTGTTCTAGGAACAGCTGTTATTTAGGAGACCAAGCCTGAACCCTGTTCCTAAAGCAAAATTTTTTTCTATAGCATTTCTCTTCTTCATTAGGTCTTTTTCACAGATCCAACACAGACTACTGAACATGTAGCTGATAAAAGGACTAAGAGAGTGAACAGCAGTGATTTTCACTTTCTGAAAGATGTGATTGTGCAGACTTGGAGCTAGTTAAAAAATCCCAACACCTCTAGCAAAATATAAAAAATTAAAAAAATAAGATAGAGGAAGATGGTTCTCACCATCACAGCTCAATGAACTTCTGAAAAGCCACCAGCAAAACAATACAAGCCCAATGACTAGATGTGAATTTAATTATGTAACAAGGCAGTGGTCATATGAAGAAAATACACTGGTGTAAGGCAAGCCTCCCATCACGATGTCGGTGTTACCGAATCAAAAGGATCATCTGCTTCCCGTCAGAGCAAAGGCACTCAAGTAGTCTTTTAAATGTCCCGTCCTTTGCTGTTATATTACTTAGAAATTATGATCAAAATATATATTTTTTTTCCTATTCACCCCACTACTTCTCTCTGCAAGCTGTTTTAGTCCAACGGCCCTTCATTCTCCTAGTGCCGGCCAAGCCTGCTGTGGCAAGCGGCGGAGGCTCGGCCTGTTCCGCACCGGACGAGCCCGGGCCAACTGCCGCTGCGGGACAGCCGCGTCCTCCCGCCCTGCGGCCCATCCCGCGCCCCTCCCCTGCCGCCAGCNGGGGGGCGGAGGGGCCGGCTGGTGTTCCGCTCGTCCCGTTCCGAGCGCCGGCGCTGAGGGTGGGGCGGTCGGCGTGCAGGGGGGAGAAGCCGCGCGGTTCCGAGGGATGCGCGGCGGGGGAGGGAGAGACCCCCGGTGTCTGCGGCAGGAGCCGCACGAAGCGGCTGGGGGAGCGGCACTGGAGAAGAGATGGGCCTGCAGCCGCTGCTGCCGTGCTGGCTGCGGGAGAACATCCGCCTCCTGCCTCTCCGCCCCCGAGCGGAGTCCAAAGGGTGGGAAAGGGACGGCCCAGGTGGCCGGACTGTGAGAGCAGGCTGTGCTGGAGACCCTTGTTTTTTGTCTGTGCTGAAAGCACCACCACTTAATGACCAATGGTTTAAATAGCACTTTTCAAATGTCTTTCATTTCCTGGATATACGAAAAAGCTTTTTCCCCATGAGGAAGTTGAGCAGTAGAACAGGTAATTCACAGAGGCTGCTGGGCTCCATCCATGGAGGTTTTAAAGACCTGACTGGACAAAGCAGCCTGGATCCTGCAGACTCTGCTTTGAGCTCTTGAGGTCCCTTCAAACCTGGATTACTCTAGAATCCTCTATATTTTTTTCTAGAAAGCTTTATGTTGGTCTAGCATATATTTTATAATAATTTATCTCATTTCCACCATTAATGCAAAGCAGAGATTCATTTTTTTGTAAGTGCATAAGTGTGAACATTAACTGTGCATTAATCTACAAAACTGCAGCCTCTCACCACCCCAGATTCCTTCACAAACCATTCAGAAACCCTGTCTACACTGCTGTCTTCTAGGTAGATACCTACTCTTCTTGGTTCACTCAAAGTTCAATCTAGGCATTCAGTCGTTTCATTTCATTCTTTACAGCCTACTAAGTTTCCTGTTATGAGAATGGTAGTGGTCAGCAGTCATAGTGTTGCCCTCTTTACTGAAAGATTTTGTGAACAATCGAGCATGAGTAAAAGTTTGGGTTTGCTAATTTTCAAAAAGTGATATTTGAGTCTCAAAACACACATTCAGAAATTCACATGAGGGATAAATCAACCAGTTGATCCTTGTGTCTATTTCCTATAGAAGGTTTACATAGAAGTCTCATTAAATAATGAAACTTACAGCACCCCTTTACTCTGTATATTCAGGTCTCTGCAAGTGTGCTAGCAAGCAGGATCACAGGTGACTTTGACATTAGCTCACTTCCTTAGTGCTGTTCTAACACTTGGTGGTGAGAGGGTTCTGCTGGCAGTGAGAGCAAGCATCTTACCTGAGCTGGCTGGGGTTTTTTTCCCTTTCATCTCCCAATTGCTTTACAATCCCCACAGCAATCTAAGTATGTGAAGAATTACATGGGGTCCTGCACATTAGAACATACATTAGATCCAACAAGAGCTTTGATAGAACTCTGAATTCTTAAAAGCAGTTACATACCTGAAATGTGAACACTATCATCTATGGACTTGGAAATCCATCAAGCCATAACTCAGATCGTCTTGTTTCTATAGAACACCATGACATTCAAATTCATTCATGTTATTTCACATGTTGTATTTTGCACAGGGCTTTTTTACAAGGGCTCCTGAGTACCCCGGTCAAATGAGTTTTGGCAAGTAAACTTTTCCTTTCTTTTACAGTATTCTGTGTTTCTGATGATCCTCACTAACAACAGGGAAAAATTGACTATGATCCCAGGCATTTTTAGAAAATGTAAAGCTTCTTTTATGTGAACATAACAACCATTCCCATGTCAGATTTTAGAAGAGGACAATTTACTATATCAGAATATTTTTAAAGTTCTGTAATAGTAAAAATTACAGTATTTTAAGGGACTGCATTACTCACAAGGCAATTTTGTTTAACAGCAGGATTACGCATTAAAGTAAAAGTAAGTAATGGTTATTTTTCTAGTTTGTACTTAGGAAATATTTTTTGACATCCCAAACACTATTAACAAGACTTCACTTTGCTGGCTGCTTCTAGCTAAGCTGAAGCATTAATGAAGAAAACCCTCATTGTTCAGAGATTTGCTTATTCTGACTGGACCCACTAAACTCAGTAGAACCACTCAGAGTGCTGACACACAGGCAGTTTTGTCACTCCTCTGGAGGAGAGGTTCAGTTTGCAGTCACTTTTTCAGGACTTTGAAAGGTCAGCATGCAAAACATGTGTGACTTACCTAGACTTCCAGTACTTCCATTGCTTATGGGGTTACTGGGAAAAATCACTTGTTCTGTTGGGGCTTGGGACAGCACTTCTGGAGTCACAAGGTGTATGAAGACAAAACCATCAGAATTGGGGTTCTGACACAAGCAGCACATTAGGGAATTGGTGTCTTAGAGGTGTGACATAACACTAAAGAACAAGTTATTAGTGAACAACTTCTGTTAATAACATAAGTGCGCATATAGGAAATTACATCATATTGTTCGTTTATGATGTAATAACATAACAATAGTCCATCTGAGAAGCAGGGAAAAAAACAATCTAAAAGCAAAGATCTTGAGACACTCTCTTGAGACAAAGGATTGACCTCTGGAAAATATTTGCCCTTACCTGGCAGCTAGAAAGAGAATCTACCACTAAAGTTCTCTAAACAAACCACATATTTTCTTAGACAGTGGGCTATAAGGAAAATTCTAGGACTCTTATACAGCTGTACAATAGGTATGTTGGTCTTTTATGTAGGAGATTGGACTGCATGATCATAACAGTATTTTCTCTCTCTCAAAAAAAAAATACAAAACACACACAAAAAAACCCACCAACAAAAAGATCCAGCCAAAAGTAATTTAACAATGCTCATGTAGGTACTTTTTGAAGCATGCTATACTTAGGGAGAGGTGAAAGCAGCTGTCCAAATGTTCTCATTTTCAGTTTGAGCAGTTTTAAGCATGTTACCAGCAGCAGCTATTTGCAGGAGTATTGCAAAGATCAGCAGTTCTCCCTTTTACAGTCGGCACTTCCAAAGGATTGTTATGAAAACATCCCCCAGGAAGTTAAAGATACACTTGATGATATCTTTGTTTGACTGCTTCGGCTCCTTTGCCCCTGCAGAGCAGGTGAGAGTGCATGTGGTGTTGGTGATAACTGGGCAGCCAGTTTGAGCAAAGGTGAGGTGTGGGGTTGGCCCTGTGGACTCCAGCACAGCCACACACCTGTTCCACAAGGAGTCTGCCTACATATGAGATGTGGAGGCAGAAATAAGGCATTGGTGCAAGCAGCAGCTGTAGCAAAGTAGGTGTTGGAAGAGGTAGGTGAAGGCCTGGAAATGTTACTGTGTACATGCTTCCTCCCCCAAAATACCAGGGTGCTTATTCATACTCAATTAACACACTCAGCTGGTGAAAAACACTTACATAAAGGTTCATATGATCTTTTCCCCTCCCTTAATTATATAAAGAATGATTTCAAAATGAAGTTCTGCTGCAAACTGCTGCTGAAGCAGCACTGTGTGGTGGGTCTCTGACACACGAAAGAACAACTCACGCTCCAAATAATGCTTGAGAAGTTAAAGCAAATACATTCATTAGAACTAAGAAAGATTTAAGCTGCCATTTTTGTTAATTTAGTGGGATTGCTGTCAAATGAAATTGCATGAATAATTTTCTTCATACAGTGTGAGTGATTTGTAATGCAGTCACAATTTTAGCTGCAAGAAATGGCTGACAGTTTGGAGTTTGTATGACTGCAGGCATTGATATGGGCAGAGCACTGCCTCACAGCAGGTCTGCTGCATCCATGTCACTGTTCCAGTGATGTATTCATCAGAACGTCCACCTTTCAAAAATAGTCTTTCTCCTGCTTTCATGTGAAAGCTGGATTTTGCACTAATAACAATAACTACTCTGGAGAGCAATTTCTTACACCAGTTCTGTCCAAATGACAGAGTCCAAATGACTCTGACCATTAACTCATTCCTTAAATGTGTTTTCTTAACAGTTGTTGTGTCTTCCACGATGCTGAGAGGAGTTGCTCACGGTGCAAAAGACACATTCACTTTTCTGTTGACAAGATCTCCGAGCTGTAACCTGGGACTGAAGTTTTCATCAGTATGGCCTGACATGGCAAACAGAAGCTTCCTAATACAGTCCAGTTACACAACTGATAGCAAGTCAAGAGGGGAAAATAAAAAAACCCTCGAGAATCTCTATGGTTTGTCGGTTGACATCACGAAGATACGCAGACTGAAGGAATGGGTCCTTCTCCAGGATGTGGCCTATGTTAAAGAAACTGCTGCTATCTTACAGGAAATGGGAGCAGATGAGACCACTGTAGCCAACATCATAGAACGGTGCCCTGAGGCAATTCTCCACACCCCAGCAGAGATAAACTCTCAAAGAGCTTTATGGCAATTAATATGCCAGAATGAAAAACAGCTGATTAAATTAATAGAACAATTTCCAGAGTCTTTTTTTACTACTGAGTATCAGCAGAACCAGAAGGCAAACATACTGTTTTTTCAAGAGCTGGGACTTAAGAATAATACAATCACCAGGTTCTTGACAAGTGCACCCAATATTTTCTATAACCCTGTTGAGAAAAACAAAAACGTGATAGAGACATTACAAAGAAATTATTTAAATTTAGGGGGTTCTGAAGCAAATTGGAAGAACTGGATACTGAAGCTACTGAGCCAAAATCCATTTATTTTATTAAATACTTCCACTGCAATCCAGGAGAACTTGGAATTTCTCCAAAAGAATGATTTCACTGACCAGGAAGTTCTACAGCTTCTGTCCAAACTTAAAGGCTTCATTTTTCAACTTAATTCTACCACTATGCAGAAGAGTATGCTTTTCTCCAAAAACATCTTCAAGTGCAGTGATCAAGAACTAAAACAACTAGTGCTGAAATGCCCAGCTCTTCTCTACTATTCTGTTCCAGTTTTGGAAGAAAGACTTGAAGGACTTCTGAAGGAAGGAATTTCTATAGCACAGATAAGAGAGACACCAATGGTGCTGGAGTTGACAACACAAATCGTTCAGTACCGAATTAAAAAGCTCTCTGCATTACGATATGATATAAAGAGTGGAAATCTAGAGAGCTTGAATGGCACTAAAAAAGATTTTGAAGTCACTTATAGTAAGATACAATCAAAGAAGGAGAGACCAATTTTTAATCCTGTTGCTCCTCTACACATTGAAGATTAATTTGAACGCGGTACTTCAAGTTATGCAAAAGCAAATTAAAAGGGAAGTTGATTCTTTGAGAAGAGATGGAGCAAAAGCAATCTTAATCAAGACTGTAGTCTTACACTGTACTTTGTTCAGGAGGGGGTCTTAGGCACAACTTCATTATACAATCATAGTATCGTAATACTTTTAAAATATCATCATAGAAGTTACAATTATGATAAAGGTAGCCTTTTTCTAAGAGTACCTCAGATATGACATTTTCTTACCTGACAGAGCATTAACTGCCTTACATTTTCAGCTCTGTCCCTGCACAGTCCAGCCTGTGGCAGTGATTAGCACAATTTTTGTCTGAGGAAGACAAAAGGATTTTCCAGCAGTGTTCCTCAGTCAGCTGGTTCACTGTCTTCAGGAAACACCCTTGGAGTTCTTCTTTTCCTTATTGCTGAAGTAGATCTAGCTCCTGGATCAACAGACTTGATTTCTTGGACAGGAAAGCCCCGTCCTGAGAACAGGGACTGGACATAATATTTTTTTATTCATTGACTGCTATGGTGAGACCCTAGTATGTTTGTGTACAAACCATAATGCAAAGAAACTAGAAAATAATAGCCTTTATATTTCTGAGACTTCAAAATTTACTTAGTTTTTCAAATGGTTTGGGAGAGGAAGAAATGCATTTATTGCTACTGTATAGTTCTTAATTTCTTCTAACAAGGTTTGAGGACAAGAAAGATTAGGGAGAGACTCAAGTCTCAAATGATGATAGGAGAAAAGAGAAAGTCGTGCTTTTCTGTTAGGTTTAACAAAACTCCAGTCTGTAAACCACTGGTGATTAAACATGACTACCAAATTTGCAAACAGCTGCAACAGTTTCTAAATATATGGGTGACACTGCTTCTAAGATAACACCATCTGACAATTGGGGACAAGGGCTGGCTTTCAAAATAGTAACTATCAGACAGCGTTTTAAGTTCTCAGGGGATTTGATTTCTTCTCATTTATAGGCTGTGAATGATAATATAAAACAGTAGCATCACTGACAATCATCTCAATAGGATTAGGATCAGTGATTTTATTTCGCAGACTTTCTAAGTAGCTATTCCACACACATTCCCTCTTGACATCAGAATAAAAGCCAGCTACACACCACCCTCACTCCAGGCATTGTTCAAGGTCATTTTTAACACACATTTTGGCAGCAAGTCCAGGCCTCCGTTTCTTAAAATGTGGTTTGTAATTGCTGAAGAAAGCTGGCATTGAATGACTGGTCCAGAGGGTGGGCTGCAAGATGATGATTTTATATAGTCTGCCACGTTATCTGCTGTGCACTGGGGAGGGGCTGGGAACACCTGGTAGGAGCAGTGCAAAGATCTCAACAGCTGAAGGTCTTACACTGAGCACTCTGCAGGCAAATGCATGACAGGCGTTTCTGGGGGTAAATGCCAATCCTGCAGGAGCCCATGCCACACTGGCAGGAGTTCAAGAAGGGGACGTATCACAGCATGAAAAAAGTCAGGCTATGGTACCAGGCTGTGTCTATGCTGATTCTTTCAAAACGCATTATCATTTTTTAAGAGGCAACTGGGAAGACAGACATATTAAAAATTCACAGGAACTTTGTCACTTTCTGTCTTTCCCTGCTCAGCTACTAAGCAGACCACAATATTATCTGACTTTAAAAGCCTCCTTCCCCTCAGACACAAAGGGGCATTTCAGCTCTCCAAAGCTCTTCTAGCACAACAATCGAGCCAGAGACCCGACTGGTAGCTTAGGAGGAAAAGGAAACCAAGACATAGAACAGTGTTTTCCCTGAATATTTAGTTCTAGCATTTCTACAGGTATCTGTTTTTACAAAGTTCTTGAAACAGCTTATTCCCATCACTTAAATTATTTCTAGTGGCAACAGAACAGGAAAAGGATGTATTTCCTTAACTAAGTCACAGCCTGGGTTATCACAAACTCATTTTGCATTCTGAATGTTTCAATTTATTTTCCCCTTTCAAAATAAAAGTATGAGCAGAAATGCTCTTCTTCTCTACCAGCAGAAATTCAGTCAATCCTTAATTCATAACTCTATCCTGGGACCTATGTCTCTCTTCTTCATAGGATTAATTTACAATAAAACCTTAGGAAAGCTCCTAGTCACCAAAACACTGTATTGCTGAAATCCTCATCTTCTGTTACTCACTGACTGTCGACCAGCCTGTGAGTAAGCCCTTCACTACCTAGAGAGCAGTCAGGTGTACAAGCTGCCTTCATAAACTTTTTCCCCTTTTGAAATGGTGAGTGGGAAAAGGAAAGTGAAATACAGCTACCACAACAATAACAATCCCAAGGCAAAAGAACAACCTCACTCCCCCAGATTTCAGTTCCATATTACATTCAGCTCACTATGATCTTAAAACTGGGTATCCTGAAGCATCATTGACCAGGGGAAAAGAAAATTAGTGCAAAGGATTTTGTGCTGTGTCTGTGCACAGCTTACACACTGAAGTTAAAGCTTTTGTTAAGAGCTGGCTGGTTCTAAGTAGACACAAATAAAAGAACTCTGGAGCATGGTACTGTGGGAATATTTATACCTAAGTATGCCTTTCTCCACAAAACTAAGGAAGCTTTTAAATGTCTGAAACAGCAACAATTTAATGTTTCACAGGTGCCAGGACAGAATTGGAACAAGTTCTTAAGATGAAGCAGGTTTCATAACTGAATGGAAAACACACAGGATACAGGACAAAGCTCTTTGAAAACTAAACCCATATGTCATGTAAAAGTTTCAATTTACAAGGCTCAAAATAATAGCTACAGGATATGTTAAGAACAAAACATAATGGAGTGTTGGCAACTCTTTACATACCTAACATTGTTTATCTCAGACAACACTTGTTTTGCTGCAAGTTTCATAGTTTAAAATTAAAGAATTTAATAAAAAAACTGGGTATGACCAGTTCAACATTCCCATTTACAGAAAAACTATTAGTAAGAGTTTGGTTGGGTGCCACCAATTATCACTGTGTTCCAAACAGGTGACTCCTAAAGAGTTCAGTGGCAGCACTTGAGGCATGTTGCTACAGTGGAAATTGCAGGGGAGCAGAGCATACTAAATTATATGCTGCAGCAAAACTGCCTCTGATATCTAGGCTAGCTCATTTCTAGAGCTAACTGGTACCTCTAAACAATACTATATTCTATGCAATTTGCTTTTGACTTTAAAAAAAATATATAAGTCTTCCATTTGTTGCATCAACTTACCTCATTACACCCTTGCAGCAGATCAGAACCAAGCAGTTGGTGCATCTAACAGAAGGAGCAGATGTCATTTCTCGGGTTTTTGCTTTCCCCACCACCCCAAGTTCCATGCTTACAAGTATCATGCTTCCAACATATATGATTTCTGATATAAAATAAAATTGTTACAGAGTGCAGTTGAAGTACCAATGGCTCAGAGAGATTGGGTGACTACAGTACCATAATTGAGACATGGTGTACTTTCAACACCTGTGAACAGAGGACTAAGTTTGACAAGTGATATGTTTTGGTTTTTTTCATTTTTAAAAAGTCCCCCCATATAACGTTCTAGTACAACCACAGCCACTGAAAAAGTAAGCGTACAAGTTCTCCACAGAAACAAAAGTTTTTAGAAAATACTGCATACACACCATGAACAGATGCCTCCCATGGGCTTCCAAAGAGATTACTTATTTTCAAAATCAGTACACAAATAAAACATCACAAATGGATTCTATTTTAAGGCAACCTCAAGCTGTGTCATTACAAGTGCATTTTGCCTCACACACTGCAAAGGATGTACAGGTGTTCTCATCTGATGTGTCAACATTTGGAATCTGTCAGTATACAAATTACTTGAATCATGTTGCCTTTTTTTTTTTTTAAGGCCTCATCTACTGTTTTTGGTTTGTTTTAAATAAAAGTATTGCATTTTACTCAAAAATCAAGGTGAAAAGTACAAGAAATGTAGTGAAAATTTCCTTGCATTTGCTTAAACAGAGCAAAAAGCTAACCTGGTGTATCACGGAGTTGAGAGAACGGCTTTGCTAGTTCTTCAGTGGTTTCCAGCTACACAAAAATTCCTAGCAAGTTGGACAGCTGTGCTAGATGTCCACAAACATCAGCCCATTTTCCACAGGCTGTCATTTTTTCTAGTGTCTATAAGAAGTTTATTAGAAGCAAGTTCTCACTTCCAGGAGATAGATGCATATTATTAAATACACCTGAGATGAAGCAATCACATTTTCAGTAAAAACTGAGAAAGTTTCAGATATCAGGATTTATAAAGAGCCTAAAGCTCATTCTGTAAACTGCACTGAAACAACAGGACAGTTCTTTACACAGCTTCACCTAGTAAAAAGAGATTTTTTTCTAACAAGGCATTAAGTTAGTTTACTCTTTATGATCCTTTCTACCATGTTGTTAAACTTTTTCACTTCTATCTCCCATTCTCATTTCCGATTTCTGCATACCTCCAGTCTCTTTGCTCCAGTCTTCACTGGCAGAATGCAGTCAGGGATAGTTTACAGGCTGCCTGCAAGTACAGGTTCATAACCAAGACTGGGTGCATCCAACAGTGCTTTTACACAGCTGACGGATCCTTAGCAGGAGGATGTGGAAACCACTGAGAACAGTAATTGGCATCTCATTGTATCTATGGCATCACAGAGACTACTGAGTTTCTACATTCACATTTTAGTCCAAAACTGCAGAAGATGTACAGTAAATGACTATTCAATATGTATTATTCCTTCAGATACACTCACTTCTATAGTTATCAAGTGTAACATTTCACCAGATACAAAGCTTCAATCTAGGCTCTAATAAATCCTCATACCCTGTGCTAGCCAAGCTTCTGTCCTTTTCAGATGAAATTGAGTTACTTGCACAACTCCTTAGAAGATAAAGTGTCTAAGACACATGGCTTCTCATGGTCCCAATCTTAGCAGATTTTAATGCCACTGATGCAATATTCTGGAGAATTGAGTATGTCTCAGTTTTGTTTTTAGTCAGACTTGTCCTTTTTCTTTCCTGTTAAAGGCACTTTATTCGCAACAGCAGATCCTACAGCTGTAACGCCTCCAGCTACAGCAGAAACGCTTCCTTTGACTAGACCCACTCCCACGGAAGGCACAGATGTGACCGCTGTCTTGGTAATTTCCAAGCTCTTCCCTCCAATCCAAGCAACACCCCCAATCGTGGCACCAACAGCTCCCTTTGTGACACTGAAGAGGCCACCAGTCACACGAGAAAGCATGCCAGCCTGCTGCTGTGGGTGGTCTTTGAGTGATCCTAAGGGAAGAAACAACAAGCAAATCAATCTCGGCACCAAGATTAAGCATTTTCAAAAAAGTGTTACTCAAAAGTATTTCCTTTTCTAGCCTAACAGCCATTGCACACAGTCTATACTTACCTCGTAGGCTGCTTTTCTTGGATGCTCGTACAACGCCTAGTTCCAAATAACAAACAACAGGGAAACCAAGAAAAGAGCAAGTGGAACCACAGTGGGCAGAGCTAGGGAATAAACAGACACGAAATAAAGAGGTGAGGGAGTCAGGAGCAGAAACAGCATGCTTGGAGGAGGACAACTACTCTAGGATGCAGCAGGAAAGAAAAAACAGCTCCAGATGCACGGGAGACCTCTGTCCAGCCCTGCCAACACACTGACTTTCCACTGCAACACACCTTAGGAGAACCAGCAAGAACAGGTCTGTCCCCAGAGCTCTCACTGCCCACAACTTGCATCCAGAGCACAGATTCCAAGAGTCATGTCCCAGCACTCATCTGCTACAAGATGAAAACTAGGGTAAGCAACTTCCCATGCACTGCCAATGTGTTTGTGATAATGCCAGGACTGACCCAGGACTCAGAATTCATTAAAAAACTGTAAAGGTCAGGGTTCCTATGTGCATGCCTGGAATAATTCAAGTGAAAGATGCCACCTAAATTAGAGAATTTTCTACAAAGTTGACAAAAAAGGAAAACAAGGATATGGAATAGTGAAGCCCAGAGGAGTTGAAAATACTGAGACCAGCTCACACTAGTCTCCTAATTGATATAGATTATAGAAAGAAAGTGTAATGGAAACTGAAAACATAAATGACATCCTTTTACTTAAAGCCATGTAATACTCTTGCTGGTTCATTCTATGCCAGCAGCTTTCAACATGGACATCTCCAGCAAAAATGCATTGCCAACACAGAGATCAGAATTTCTATTTACCTACAGGAAGTCTTTAAAGCATCACACTCAGAAGGAAGTATGCAGAGTCTGCTATAAAATCCAATGTCTAGGGATTATTCACTAGAGGATTCTTGTGACCAGACTAATAGAACTTGTAACAAATTTGGTCAGAAACTGTTTCACTTCCACTTAACTGGTTCACTATCATCAGGATGAAATAGGTGTAAAGATTCATCCCACTGAATTTTAAGAGTTGATTTCACTGAATCAGAACTGATGTAAGCAAGAAATGATCCATCATAACTAACTTTAAAAATAATAAGAGAAACAAACAAATGTAATCTTTATGTATTTATCTTTACCCTACTTCAGGTAGCCAGTCCTTTGACATCTACTCTGTTTCATAGGTGTAAATACATAATGTGATGGTGTATAAATAACTTCTGGTACTAGCTGGCGCATTCCATTTCTATCCTGTTTGCATTGTCCATGAGGTCTAGCAAACACCCAGTGCTGCAAAGTTTTATTGCCAGTTGATTTCTGTTCTAGGACATGCATGCCTGGTCTCCTTTTTTCTAAAGGTTATGTTTCCAAAGAGTACCAGATCATGCCTAAATCTAAGAAGATTGGCTCAGCCACCTAGACATGTGCTGATAACACCAAGGTTGTGGGATGATCCCCACATGGGCCCTCCACTTAAGAGCTGGGCTTGATGATCCTTGTGGGTGCTTTCCAACTCAGAGTATTCTGTGATTTATGGAGCACTAAGAAAATGACACAAGTTCCCTATCCAGGAGCTGGCTCTACCAGGCCATCTTGCAGCCAGCTTCCCACTGAAAGGAATCCAAGAATGAAAAAGAGTTTGAATGAACATAGGTTGCAAAGGTTGACGCCACTTGCAAAGCAGAGAATACAGTATTAGAATAGCACTACTCATAAAAAGCAGGAGTACAAAAGCTTCTTCCACACATTCCTTAAAGCCTTTGGGCACCAAGCTTGTTGAGCGTGATTCAAACAAACTACAACTATTTCTATCTTTAGGAAAAACTGCAAATTGGTTTTGGAATTGAGCCTTTCCTCTAAGGATTATTTTGGCAGCCTGTTCAGAGAGATGATTTTGCCAGCATTGAACTGGTATCCTTCCATCCACATTTGGCCATCTTTCTAAGATGGTGTAAGTGTATCATGTACAAGGCCTTGCACAACATTCAAAATGGGGTTGTTTTTCAAGGGTATTCCAATATTTTAACTAAACAAGTGTAAGGCTTGAAGAATGCACGTGAATCAGAACCAAAAGGAAAAAACCTCTTCAAAGGATGGAGTTTACATTAAGATGAGCTGTGCTTCATTCTACTCCCTCTAACTACAGCAACTTTCTCCATCTATTTAGATTTCATATTCAAGCTAGTCATTGTCATACTGAAAGAAAATGTGCAGAAGAAAATAAGTCTTAGCTGCTCACAGATTTTAAATAAAACTTTGGAATAACCAGTGATAATCAAATTTTGCTGTCATGCTCTGAATCTGGAAAACCTATTGAATATTCTAGGAAGATAAAAAATGCCTGCTTGTTTCACTGCCTTACTCAATAATTTCTTCTAGTTTTCAGACCACTGTTCACTTTCTATACATTATGTTTAACATGTATAAAACACAATTAAATCTTTAAGGCAAAAAAAAACCCTAGGAACTAAACAAGCAAAACCCAGCCTTAAAAATTAGACTTGAAGATAACACATTAAGGTGTAGTTTCCAATCACGCATTTCCTATCAGAAATGTTTCTGGGATCTTAACACCAATAGAGCAAGATTTTTTGTCCTCACACCATGCTACTATAACAAGTATAACAGAGCTGAAGAATTACTGTGCCATGAAAACCTATTTTTCCCTTTCCTCTCATCTTCTTCTACTTGTGTTTCTTGCCTAATAGTTAAGAATAGCGTGAGCTACTCCACTTCAATCCTTTCTGCTACAGTTAGTGGATAATACTGTTGTTCAACTGAAGTAAATTGTTCAGTTATACAACATATAAAAGCTGAGGTGAAAAAAACCCCAGACTAACAAAGAGAACTTTAAAGGGTCATTATAAACTGAAGAGCAATGAACCAAGAGGAATCATGACTCACCGACCTCTACATCCAACACATTTGGTTTTAAAGCAAGAGCAGACAGAACACACATAAGAACGTGGCTTTTTACGTGCCAAGAATGGCTTTTGATCTAGTATATTTCCAGTCACATTATGCAAACAGGACTCTGCTCAGTCCTGCCAGTCCACAGCTTGGAAGAAACTCTGCTCATTTGCAACTGCATTTCCTCTGCAGATCTAATAACCAATTTAACATTCAGTTGGTTCAGGAGACCACGATGTCACTGCATTAACGAAGTCAAGTGCATGCTTGATTTTATGAAACCATGAGATTGTTAACAGTTGGAACCACTGTTAATTGTATGATGGAAAACAGTCTCCAGAAGCAGTAATGAAGTTCTATATAATTTTCAATGCATCTTACATAAAAGTCACATGCACTATGAGCACAGCAATGTGTCCAAAAATGAAGCTGGGCTCTTTCTGTCTCAAATAATGAGTAGCAGAAATAAATGCCCATTAGATCAATTCATACCTCTGGAAACTAATCTGCAAATTAAGTCCTCCAGTAACTGCCCATCTTCTCTGTAATTTATAGGTACAGTTGTTTACTCAGTTATATTCAGTGGCCTTTTTGTAATCAGGATAATGCAGAAATGAACAATAATCCAGGCCCATCTCATGCTAGGATTTGTTTGTTTACTGTTATGTAAAAGAAAGTTGAAGTGTTCAGCTTGCAGATCCATTTTTAAAGAGAGAACTGAACTTCTGATTAATTTACTTCATATCATGAAAACTAATACATACCTTCTGATGGTTCATCATGAACGTATGATGGGATTTCCTGTTGATTTTTGTCCGTTTGATTCATTATTGCCTAAAAAAAGAAATTCACATGTGCTATACATCTTTTCTGGCAAAGCATAAATGTAATGCATGAATCCAAAATTCAAGTAGATTAAGTTCCACAAAGAGAACTTACTTTTCATTATTAGACAAGCTAGCAGGTCTTGTCAAATTGCTCCCATTTTTATTATCAAACTGTGCTTTTGCATTCTTCAACCAGTCTCAATACTTAAAAAAGGAGCCATCCACCACATCAGCAGGCTTGGTGAGAGCTGCCACACCACACCAAGGGCATCTCAAACATAAAAAGCAATCAGGAAGCCAACAAGTAGGAAAACAAAACAGCCATACAGGAGCTTATGTATAAATACTGAAGAAGAAAAGCCTAGTGATCATAGAGGTGGTGGCCACTAGAGAAACAACAGCATTATGCCTATGAGATCTGCTGGTACCTGGAAAGCTGTTTAAGAACGCCACGTCCCTGCAGCATAATTTGAACAAATGCCATGAAAACAAGATGGAAGAACAGCAACAAAAACACGTGATTTATCTTGTCACAGAACTGCATAAACAGTGTGGTGATAGGAGCAGACCTGGACTGTTTTAACTCTATACAAACTCTCCAGTGGAAACATTTCAGGCAAGATTTCTTTACATCAGAAGCTGTTTCCTAGAGCAGTTGTAGAGCAGCAGTCCCTGACAGGAGAAGCACTGGAGAAAGCTCAATCAGCAGCTCTGCTTATAGAATTTTTCCTCTAGAAGGGAAGAAAGTAATAACTAGTCCAAGCTTCCTTCCTGCTTTCCTCCCCCACCAAAGTATGCCTTGATATTAAGTCCTGCCTTCTCCCCCGAGTCCTCCTGCAAATCTTGCTTTTCCTCCTCAGCAAGCAGCAAGGTCCGAAAAAGAAAAACAAGTCGCATTACACCAGTCTATGGCGGTCTTTTGCCAGGTCTGGGCTATCCCCGGCAGGCTGCCACGGGCCTGGATAGCGCAGTCCTGTTCAGCACTGCCTGTCCCAGTTCCCAAGCAGCTCCCAGCCCAGGCTACCTTAGCAAGCTCAAGTGATATCAGCTCTGGGTGATTATCAGCTCATTGGTGATTTCAGCCCGTAGCTTGCTGAGTGCTGCAGGCAGGTGCAGGGATGTCACCCTGATTTTCTCAAGTTTTATTAAGCCTTCTGATGTTTGCATTCTTTGCACAAATTTTCTCATGTACTTTAGGTAAATAACTTATTGTTTTACATTCCTTTATGGAGGATGAGCAACCTGACAGACAGTTAGGTTGCCCAGTGACATTGAGGAGGTGGCACTGTAACCCTCCAATGACACTGGGATTTTAGAAAGATATAAATATGGAGTCAGTTGTTTTAATAAAAAGTTTTTTCAGTTTGCTACCACCAGAGCTGCTCCATGTCGTTTTTGTGTCGCCTCCCGGGACGGGGGTGACACAGGGAGAGAGAGGAGAAGGCTGTGTGAAGTTCCACAGAGATGTCCTTTATTGGTTTCTTCTGTGAAGGGGATCAGTGACAGCTCTTCTGTCAGTCTGGACAGAAGTAGGGGTTTTTATGGGGTTTTGGGGTTTTGGAAATTGTCCAATGGTAAGGGTCGAGGCGAATATGACCTATAGGCTTACAGGGAGATGAGCGAGGGTCTGGAGGCAGAACAGGGGCCTCTCTGGTCAGCCATGATGACAAAGCATTTCCTATCTCAGGCTGCTGACCGCCAGGGAGGCCTTGCAGGCCCTGTGCCTGCAACACCAGTCAGCATCCTTCTCTCTTTTTGCCGTGACCTCTTAGTTCCCTTCCCTCTACACAAGTCTTTAAATAATTTCATTTCTTCCAGGAGTCAACAAGCACCACAGAAATAATTCCTGCTTCTCTTGCCATGCCCAGATCTCTCTGTGCATGCTCTGGGTGAGAAAGCAGGGGCTGGCATCTGAAGAAGGAATGTGGAGGCAGAAGCAGGTGGGAAGACTCATCTGGAAAATAAGAGCTAAAACCCTCACATTATTATTAAGAAGTTAAAACATCACACTAAAAACTGGCACCCACATACTAAATCATAGTCCTTTGGATGAGAAGAAAGCCTAAACTGAATATTAAAGAGTCCTCTCAATCAGCATTAAGGATATCAGTTCAGGGCTCAGAAAACACAGGCACCTTTACACAAGAAGCTGAACAGGAAAGCAAGCAAAAATACCTACTACCAGGATGGCCAGTTTGATGGAAATGCTGAACAAGTGCCACTCAAAAGCCAGAAATGCAAACATGGCAGCTAATAAAAAGGAAAGCGTCATATGATATCCCAAGCTGAGAGGAAACCACAAGGATCACTGGAGTCCAACTCCTGGCCCTGCACAGGACAGCCCCAAGAATTATACCATGTACCTGAGAGCATTGTCCAAATGCCTCTTGAGCTCTGTCAGGCTGGTGCTGTGACCACTTTCCTGGAGAGCTGTTCCAGTACCCAACCACACTCTTGGGGAGCCTTTTGCTAATATCCACCCTAAACTTCCCCTGACACAGCTTTAAGCCATTCCTTTGGGTCCTGTCACCAGTCACCAGAGGAAAGAAAGATATCAGTGTCTGCCCCTTGCTTCTACTCATGAGGAAGTTGTAGAGTAACAACACATCAAGATGGAAGACTAAAATATGTGGGGGCTAAAAGACAATTTTTTAAAGTATCAATTATAGAACTCCTTGTTATTTTATTCAATCACAAATAGGAGGAAAAAAATTTAAAAAAAACAACCTGACCAATCACAGGGAGCAACTGAGGACATTCAGGTTCTGAGAAAAGACCTGATTCAGATACTACGTGACTTCTTTGCATTCGTCTAATGCAAGCTGAAAGAAATACAATATTATCATCATCACTATGTGAAGTACATGTAGGTTTGTTGCTTTTTTCCAACTTGAAATAATATAAAGCACTGTAAGAAAGGGTAGACAGAAGAAACTGGCAGGCCTGACATTATTCAATCAAAATATCTGTATCAAGATGAAGCAACTATGTTCCTAACTAACACATGGCCATTTTGGTCATGAAGATGATTACCAGGAATGTGGAAGCAGTTTAACCACTGCCTTAGGGAAAGTCCCAAAAGGAGTAAAATAAAAGTCAGAAGCTAGCAAGTCTTAATTCAAACAAAGGAACAAAAAAGTAATGAAAACAGTTTTAAAGCAGACTCTAGACAAATGAGTAAAGCCAGAGGTAAATTATTTTTTATAAAGAAATACCTCCATGAATTTATTTGTATCTAGACAGCATGTAGCTCCTAAAAGAACGCCAGATGAAATTGCTTGTTTGAGCTTCCAAAATGTTTCTGTCAACAACTCCACATAAGAGAGTCAAAAAAAGTTATCTAATCTTAAGAGGACAGAGAAAACACTGTCAGGGATTATCAAAAAGTTTAGAGGGGAGTTGGAGTAAGTTACCAGTTTCAGATATAGGTAGAACACTAGAAACCGTCACAAGACTTCACACAAGGTTTAGTATTTTCTGCTAATAAGAACATATTGGACACAGCAACACTAACAGCAGATACAGCCCAGATTAAGCCCTTAGAATCTGTTTTACATGACATAATACCAGTATTTAATTAAGATAAGACTTGTCCAATAGGAAAAGTTAGAGTAAGACTGGCGGACAAGACAGGTAAGGGATGCTTTCATAACTCTCCACAGTCTGGTTTAGGTCCAGATTTGATTTCAGTTCCTGCAAAGCTAGATGAGCAAAGCAATGTATTGGAAGGGGAATTTCACAGCAGAGTTTCTAGTCTAGTTTAAAAGTATAATAGAAAAAAAAAATAGCAGCACATATAAAATGACAGCACTATACACAAAAAGTGGTTCAGATTAGGCATTTCTTCCCATTACCTTTCCTAGAACTCCAAGGTCACATAATTGTTGATCCCAAGCTTTTTCTTAGAAGTTAAATAGGAATATTACACAACATATATAACTTGCATGCACTGGTTTAACACAATTGCAACAGAAATGCTTCAGTCGCAACTAGACAGACCCCAGTGGTCTTCCTTCAGGCACTGGCAACCTGCTGCTATCAGGCCCCAGAAGTCAACGGAGAACTATGCACACCTGAGAACAGCAGCTAAGGCAAGTAAGTCAATTTATTCTACACAGAAGAGAACCTTTGGGGGTATGCAGATCAGAAAGTTGAAAACTACTGTTTGATGGGTGAATCTACAGGTGCCTGGAAGCACTCCAGGGATGCTAGGTGTGTGGTTGGACTGGATGATTTTGAAAATCTCTTCCAACCTTGATGATTCTATGATGCTGCAAGAGATGTGCCCAAGCAGCCTGTACTAGGTTTTACTAACAGTTCTATGTTATCAGGGCAAATGAAAACCAAATTACATCACTGTCAGAAAAGGCTCACAGCCTGACCCAAAACACAGCTTGGCACACAAGATCTCTCAAAGCACAATTCACATCCTTTTGTTTTTCTGTAGAAGCTCTCCAGGGTATCCCAGAATCAAACCCAAGATCCAACAAAGGACTTGTACAGAAATTTTTCAAATATCTACGTTACAGTCTGTGATATGCATCCTTGTATCCAATTTAACACCTCAGGAGACTTGAAAGGCTCTGAAAAGTGATGCCAAAACCCTGTGTACTAAACAGGGTGCAGCATATGTGGTGAACAGGATATGCACAGGAGCATGTTTTAAACCTGGCTCCCTTCCAGAGATTTAAGATGAGTGTTTCTGTTGACTGGAGGTCAAAGGCCTGGAATAACCGCTTGGTGGCATATTACTTCATCCAGTCTTCAGAGCAAGAGGGCAGGAATACAACTTTTTTCTTCAAAAACTGGAGACAGAAAAACAGAAACCACTCACTACATTTTACGTAATACCATGGAGGTAAAAGCACTCAATACCTCCTTTGTCTATTAAGATCTAGGCTAGTATGTCCTACTTTGCATCAGAGTCCCCTGGTCACCAGACTGCAGTTTACCCTAAGGGGGGATCCTTCTCAAGCTTTCCCCTGAAGATATGTCCCCATGAAGAAGAGAAAGCAAAGTTCATGAGACCCAACAGAGATTACAACTCAGCCTGAAAGAGAAGGCAGTGACCTGGAGATGCAAGTGTAAGACTTTCATGCAGAGTCAAGTCACTCAGACATGCTATAGGTTAAGGAACTTTGGAAAGCTGGAAGCTGTTGATTCAAAGTCCCCACTATGCACTGAATCATTAATCACAATGATTACCAGTACTGCAGACGTACTCAACAAGACAAAGATTTATCAAAAACCTGAACTTTGGAACTCTTCTCATAAGTTTTCAGAATCTTCTTCAAAGTACACTAAGACTGGCCAAAGAAAAAGGGAAGAAGAAAGCAAAGAGATCTTTCTCTTGCATTTTAATCCTGTGATGCCAAATTCACTTGCATCACTGCAGAAAAGTCTCCAGCTTCATTTAATATCTTCATTGAATGATGACATGGAATGAGGCAGGATCTCCATGAGGCACAGGAAAACTCATAGGGACATTCATGAAGCAGAAATCTATCATATCACTGGCACACTCCTGTTTCCTTCTTCATCTGTGTTTTCTCATGTCAAGAAGTAGAAGCAAACCCAGATCTTAAAACAGGGATAAATATAAACTACTTCTTGGGTTTTTTTCCCGGTGTGCTTATGAAGATGCTATTCATTCAAGAGATAAGGGATAACTTCTCATTTTTCTTAACAATACATTAAAATAAATTGTAGCCTTCATACAAAAAAAATTAAAAAATAAAGATGGAAGTCACTCTACTGATTTGAAAGAAAACACACTTCCATATTGTCAGAATATGAAATACACAGAAAGCTTAAGTGTTTTACATTGTTGTAAAAAAAATAAGGAAATGGTTTAGAAGAGGGGTTTTAATTCAAGAGCTATTTGTAACATTAACAGTGTTTAAGATCCTGAATGAAAGCGTCAAGAAGCTCTAGAAGTAATGCCATAGCTACACACACATTCACATCTAAGCTGATTGAAATAAAACTTACCAAATATTCCTTTGTGAAGATTTCTAGTTAGGTGTTTCCACAAAAGTATTCTGCATACACCTATAAGAAAGGCAGAACGTTAATGACATCTTATGGAACAGTGACTGTCACATACCTGCCAAGGGTGTATAGTAGAAATCAAGAATATAAATCCACACAGTATGGAAGAAGCACACTTGGTATGGCCTTAAGATGCCACATTTTTAGAGATTTGTCACCAAGACGCCAATTCCTCCTGGACAATGAAGATAATTTTACTTGCTCTATGTGCTGCCATGTGGATTGCTATGAAGTACAATAATACATGTTATGACACAAATGCTCCTTAATGAGCCTGCAGTTCTTGGACAGTAAGTTGTATAAAGCTTTAGCCTTCCATTGAGAAGTGGGCTCTAACTATTACAGATGTGTGTAACTTCCCGAGTTTCAGTGGATGCTCTTGGTGCCTTTCTGATTTTACAGACAAAAAGCCCTTCTGTCTCAGCAGAGCAAACCTGGCCCAAGCAGCAGCCAGTGAAAACTGGCTTGTTTCAATGCCACTACTCAGATATTTGTGGGTAGCAATGAAACGACCCAAGAATGGGGCCAATTTCAGCTGGCAGCTTCATGCTGCTCCAGATGGCTGCAGCAGCAGCAGCAGCCAGTGCTGGAACTTTCACCTGACAGAGCTGCAAACAAACCCATTGCCCTGTCCTGTTCCAACACAAACCAAGTTATCTTCCTTCTGGCTACCAGCAATGCAGGTAGAAAGCCTGGATATAGAGCTGATGGAAAACAACCCTTGCCACATGAACAGCTCTTCTTTCCCTCTTTCAGCAGCTGCAGCAGATTTCCGAATGAACCTGATGTATTTCACAGACATGGAAAAAAATATATTTTTAGGTATGATAGTTTAAGAAATATATTTTTGGAAGAGCAACAGTGCTCTACTCTCCAAATCAAACAAGGAAATAATCATGAAGCCAAAAAAGGTAATCCCACCTATGGTTGCTCTTCAGGGTACTGCTCCAAGCTGCACAAGCAACCCCTCACTATCAGCTTTGCTGCCTTACTCCTTGGATTAGGGCTTGTAACGTGTCACAGACAACTGTGCTCAGTGCTCTTAGTTCTCTCACACACAATCCCCAGAGCACAGCCAACATGGAAATGTGTGTTTCAGTTTGTTACTGCAAGGGAGAGAGTTGACTGAGCTTCTGCAAGTCACTGTTAACAGCACTAAAGTACAAAAACAAATCCAGGCATGTAGAAAGCATGCAGGTAAAAACCAAGAGCATAGCTAGTATTTTAAGAAGCCTTCAGTTTAAAACTCAAGTTACAAAATTCAGATTTATATAAAAAGCAAGACTGGCTTGGAAGCAAGCGTGCCATGAAAAAGAGACTGCATTTTCAAGTAAAGACCACAAGAAGTTGATCAGAAGTTTCCAGGTGTGAACCACGACTCACTTCCAAGCCCACAGCAGAATGGGCTACAACCTCCTCCAACAGAAGTTGCTGTAAGTAATGTACGTAACAGGTTCACAGTATGCAGGATACTGAACACAGCTGGGAAGGTAATGCAACATATCTGTATTAAAAACAAAAGAGAGGTATAATATCTCCTGCAAAAAAACCCTTAACTCTGCCCAGGACACTGCTATATCATATCTACCCTGGATGGAGAATCCACCATTACTCCATCACTGTCAACCAAAATACAGATCAGGGTCCAGCAGAGGCTTTATGGAATATCTGATGTTGGCAATCAAGTTTTCTCTGATACAATGATTTATGAGATATAAAATCAAAGGTGGCATGAACCAGAATTCCCCTTTTCTAGTTCTCCAAAACTGGTTCCTAAGAAGTACATGGGAAATTCCAGTAAGGTGCACGGCACAGCTTCAGAAAGACCATGAAAATTCCACTTTACCAGTTTTGTCATCCTCCGCCTCCTCCTAGCTCAGTTTTCAGAAGAGCCTTCCCCATTTCTTTTAACACTTTCCTAAAGCCTGAGCTCCAGATCAGTCTCAGATCTCCTTTCCCAGAAGACCCTCATAGACAAAACCTGACTGTGCCTAACAGGCAGTGATAAAGCAGCTTCTGAACTTCCTTGCTACCTCTGCTAATGAAAAAGTCTTTTTCCTAGCATCCAACCACCTGTTCGTTGGCTCCTACCTGACATTTAGACCTGGTCACTTGCTGGACAAGGACTACTTTTCAGTTTGCACTTTTGCAGTGCTGTCCATTTCTACACTGAGGTGGCGATACTAACTTTTCTGAATATTTAACTACAGTTTAACAGAAAGCTTTACGTGATATGCTGGATAATATTTACGGAATATCTTAAGACTGATGTCCATACAAACCAGTACCTACATGCTAAATTAAGCAATCTTGTACATACCCCTCCAGTTATACAGGGGCATCCTGCCTGAAGCAACACAGTGGACACACTGAAACAAGCTGCATGCGCTAGATATTTACATTCCTTATGGAGGGACATCCTGATTCAGAGGTCTCATTTTCACCCCAATTAAATGAGCAGAAGGAAGCATTTAATTGCATCCACAAAGGCTGTCTCTGCAGTTCATACAATGGCCAAAACCAGGCATTCAGCTAAAATAACTTGCCTTGATTTCCAGGCCACACCACATAAACGCCTAGGCTAGGTGAATGTGGAAAGCTAAGGTGGTCCCAAACAGTTCACAAAAAACCTCTTCATATGCTACTCCATCAAGCTGGACTTAAGAGACATGGATGAAACAAAGAGCACGTTACTACAGTAAACATCCGCACATTGCAAAGTTTAAAAAGAAGAAAACCCGAAAGAAAGCTTCTCCTGGGTCGGAAAAATTCAGCAGAGAGAACAAGACCATCCAGGCCGAGGCGAGCACGACTCCCTCCACTGCCCTCCCTCCCAGGTGGGGGGGGCCGCTCCTCCATGGGCGCCCGACCCAGGGAGGGGGGTAGCGGCAGGGCAGAGCAGCCCTCCTGCCCTCGGTCCCCTACCCTCGGAGCCGCCCCCCCCCC
>WBNO01031585.1:136081-178047 GCA_013400575.1 Peucedramus taeniatus | reverse complement strand
CGCCGCTCCCGCCCCCTGCCCACCCCGGGGGTGCCGGGACCCGCCGGTCCCCGCCTCTTCCTGCGCCGCCGCCCGTGCCCTCCCTCAAGAGGGGCCGCGCCCCCAGAGGGCCTGCGCAGGCCCGGCCCGACCCCTGTGGACCCCTCGGGCTCGGGGGCACTTCCTTGCCCCAGGGCCGGGCACCGAGGTGGAGGAAGATGTCGGGTAGGGGCAGGGCTGAGGCGAGCAGGGAAGGGGTGCCGGCGTTGCTGTAGCTGAGCAAGATGCTTTGGGGTGCAGGAGATTGGCTTGTGGCGCTCATTTGGGCTGGGGATCGTCTCGGCCGAGAGGTCCTGGTGAAGAGATGATCCCTTGGGGCACCCGGGCCGTGCTGTTGGCACATCGGGGAGGCTGCAGAAGCTCCCTGCAGCACAGTCCGGCAGGGAGCTGTTCCCGGTCCAGTGCCAGCGGCGTCTTGTGGAGCCACGACTAATCCTGAGGATCCAGGTTTATGTTAAGCAATATTTACATTGCACCCTTTATCCCAGCTACTATTTGAGTGAGTTGAGCTTCTCACATGGCACCTGTAGGCAATTAATTAGTGGTAATCATGGTTTAAGGGCATGGCTTTATAGGTAACTGCACCAATGAGGATAGCTGGGGAAAGACGGATTTTCTGATTCTCACCCCCTTTTTTGGGACCTCTCCATTTACATCTCTAAGGATCCCTGGGGCTGAACAGTGACTTTCAAGTTTGTTAGACAAGGAAATGTCAGATAGTCAAGGGAGAGAGGAAAATCACAAGTACTTTGAGTTTAGAAACAGAACTGCTTTCAGGAGCACAGGAATACTAAATACCTTACTGAATGCTTCACGAGTTTAGAAAAGTTATATAGACAAAATACCACCTCTGCTTCCTCCTTCATTTGTGCATCAATGTGATCTATCAGAGCAATGCTGCATGGGGTCAGAGGGGTTTGCTGATCACAGGGAGTTGGCATTCCTGACCTGCTTAACGAATAACATCCATATTCTCTGTTTTGGATCTGAATAGGTGAAAGCATCAATGTGGGAGAATCCAAGTGAAAAACTGAGGGTGGTATCTGGTAGGGAGAATGCCATGGGTTCTGTCAGGATATGGGAGACACATAGAGTGTACAAATTAGTTGTGTTCTTTGGAAATAATACTACACAGACACACAGGAGTTCTACTCTGGGATCTTGATTTCCGTCTGGGAGGCTGCAACTCTGAGCTCAGTGTTTGCAGAGAGTGTTTACTATTTAGTGTTTACCTGCCTGGTTCTAACAGATGACACCTGCAACTGTTGACATATTTTTAGTCTTTGAGATAAGGATACTTTCTTATATTCATCCCTTGCCCTAAGGCCCAGCTGTACACGGTGCTTTCTGTACATGTGATGCTCTGCTTCAAATGCAAGGCCTAAAGCTTCTCATGACAGCAGAAAGAGTTGCTGCTTGAGTATTTTTTCTGCAACAGAGGTAATCACTCATCAGCTTTACAGCACGAGGCATCGAAGAATGTTTTGCCTCCTAGTAACTGAAAACAAAAGGCATCATGGAGATTAACATCTCTTCAAACATTGGAAGACTTAGGATAGCATAGGACTTGGGTCAGTCAAATGTTTTGCTGAGCCAACAGAAAGAGCCAACTTCCTTGTAAAGCCACAGCTACAGGGAGAAGAGCCTCACAGGCTGGTGTAATAACTGAAATAACTTCAGGCTGACATCTCTGCAGAAGAAAAAAGAACAGTGTGCCTGTTACTTTGCTAAACCAACGTTGAAGCTGAGGGAAAGATTTTGGTTGCAGAGTTCTCACCATGATTATTTTTGTTCTAATTGAATTTTTCATTCCTTGAACATTTAATTTATAAACAGGCTCAAAGATGGTCTACTGTTGGTGTATTCAGAAAAGACTTCTTAAGTATTGTTGAATCTTTCTGAGAAATAAATAACATGCTTTCACTGGAAATAGCATGTAATTATCTTCTTAACAATTTTAAAATGGAAAAATTACAACATTCTGTCTTCCCCTGAGTGGAGGAGTGGTTCCTTCATTTAGATTATAGGTTTTTACATTTTGTCTGTGAATGCACTATGATTATAGATACAGAAAATAATTGAAGGAAGGTCAAAATACATACATTTTGTATTCTGTGAGGATTGTGTTTGCTGCTGCTGCAGTATCTGTGGGGAACTACACCCAGAGATAGAGCTTTACTGTGTTGGATTCAATGTAGACCTAGGAAAGAGCCCTAAAAGAAGTCCTTCTCTCTCAGTACTGAACTTAATTTTAAATGTGATGAGTGTCTCCTGAATTCCTCAGCCTTGCAGTTCCATTTTCCTGTTGTAGGTAGCTGTTGAGAAAAGGCCGAGCTGTGGCATTTGTGTCTGGTGAAGTCTATAGGCACGTGACTGACAACAAACTCCAGCTGAACTGTTTGCTCATCAGCAGGCCTGGACAGGGAAAGCAACAGGAAGCTTGTAAGATGTGCTGTTATATTTGATCCATTTCTGCTCACTTCTTTCTGAAGTGGAGCAGCCAAGGCCAGAGATGGACCTTATTGGATGCCATCTCCTAACCTGTATGCCATGGATGTCAGCACCTCCCCAGTGCAGATCCATGCCTGTGGTGTAATGGATTAGGCAAGGACTGTACATTTACAAATTCCAAACATAAATCTACCATGGTGCTTAAAAATGTGTTCCCTGAGTAGATAACCTAGGTTAATATTGTGCTGGAAGGAAGGAGGGAGGTTAATATCCAACATTTTCTGGTAGTGAGGCTGCTGGCTGATTTACTACTGACAAAACCAGGCAGGGATGAAAGAGCAGCATACCCCACTCAAACATATATAATGTCTTCATTGCATATGAAGAGATGTGCTTGGTTAAGCGTGATGCTTCACCTGCAGATGCATCTTGTCTTGTAGGAAAGGAAACTGTCTGCTAGTTCTGGGTGACCATAGCATGCAAGGGAAGAAACTCAGAGAAGTGAGTTGGTTGCACACTGGTTTTGGCTGAGGGGTCAGGCAGTAACAGAGATCAAACATTCTGCTGAAGTACCACAACACTGCCAGCTACCAACAAAAAAGCCAAAGTATCCTCCTTCCTTTTTGTAACAGAGTTATACAAATTGTGAATAAAAACCAACAGATTTTAAGTCTTGGGCCATTAAGTGTTTGAAGGTATCTTTTTTGTTACCTGTGCACACAAAAGTTCAAGACATTATCACGTTATAATTACATATTTAAAAAAAATATCAAGAAGCATGGTTTTGTGACTGTAGTCAGCTCATTGCTGAGCCATTAGGAAACTGGTTCCAGCAGCAGAACTATTAATGAGCTGGTTTCAAATAGTGTGTGTGCATTGTGATTACTTGGCACTCTGCCTCAGTTTAATTAAGATTTTAAATTTACATTGTGCTATTCATCTGTGTGTTGCACTAGTGTTGACAAAAATGAATAGATTTAATTGTTCTCATTTTATTGGTGAGGCCGTGGTGTCATTTTGGGGTCAAGGGACAAGACTGAAGCCACCCATCCCCTGAAGCACTCTGGATCTGTTGCTCAACCTGCAGGGTGGCATTTCTTCCATACTACTGAGAAAATGATTGGGTGGACATTGACAAACCCTGAACAAAACAATTACAATAAGATTATTTAGTAGAACTACAGTACCTGGTTTGATGTATTCGTTGAGATTTGCAGAGATCCCAAAAAAGCTTCATATCTGTAGAAGTGCAGTGGCCAATTAAAAAATTTACCTTTGACAGGAAAATGATCAAAGTAGTTGAAGTGGTTTCTCAGAGCTTTAAAGAAAAAAAGAAAGATAATCACATAATAAGAAACACTATTGTTCCTTCTGTCACACTGTCTTCATATTATCAGCAATTATTTGATGTTCTAATCTTGCAAGCCTTATGAATATGAGCAGTTATGAGTAGCATGAGCAAAGTTTGCTAAAACAAATTAACCTGGAAAGGTCAGATCCCTGCCTTGAATAAATAGGTATAAATGACAGTATTGCTGTTTAATCTCCTAGGTGTGGTGTGCTGCATAGAAGTGCAGCAACTCTTGTGACTTTTTGGGTTTTTACTCAATTTTAAATAAAATGTCATTCTTGCTGTTTCCCAGCTGTGTGCTCTTCTTGCTAATGTGTTTTCATAAGCTTTTTTGCTCTGTTCTATGCAGGTGGAAGGTTGAGTGAGTTATGAGTTGGGTGTGTGTTCACCTACTTTCATAGCATAGCCTCCAAAGAAAATAGTTAGCATGGGAACCTTTCCCAAGAGGTTGACATTTAAAATAACATGCTGTGCTTAGCATGAAGTCACCCCTCAGGTGTATCTCTACCATGCCTCCATTTTTGTTACGAAATAAAACATTATCAGATTTAGAGATCTACAAAGCAAGAAGTCCTTCCATGTTTTTGAAGTTACAAACAAAGCAAAGATAAAACCCAAGCATGTGAAGGCACTGAGCACCTCTTTCCTTGCTTTTCTCTCCCAAAAGGTCTCTGCAGAGCTGAGTGGATGCCTTCCACCTGTTTAATTATACATTCAACTCACTGCTCTGCTTCCTTGCTCTTCCCAGTGGACTGTTGAAACATACAAGCATTTGGAAAATCAGGAATGACCTCCAGACTTTGTTACAGCTATTTAATTACCAGGTTATCGATGAGCAAGTGCTTTCAGGTACTCTTGGTACCTTTCAGAGATGGCAGCATAAGAATAAACCACTCCACGATGTCTTAAGGTCCAGTAAATGGTCTGATTACTGCCAGATCCTAATCAGGAGAACCAACAGCTTGCCACTGGCTCTCAAGTTGGGCGTATCACAGTAGTGGCATACCAGAGACTCTTTTTGCTGTTACTGTGTTTCTTCCTACAAATGAAAAGACAAATATGAGACAGAGAATTGTAAAACAGGTGTGGGAACACTCACAAGAAGTACCTTCAAGTCTATTTTGACCTACAAGTCACCTACTTCAAATACAAAGTAAGATCCTATTGATACTGCTAATGTGTGAATACTTGATGACACAGCTTTCTCATGCTGTGCCTGATCTCTGCCTGACCACTCCATACTGACAGCTGGCATATTGAGTGGATGAAAGGAACATTCAAAAGTAAAGGAAACCATGTGATTTCACAAACGTAGACTCAAGTCTCTGAACTTCATCAAATACAATCCCATACACAATTAGATCTAAATTCTGCACAATGGTCTTGAACCCTGCTTCTCTATGTGGAGTATAGTTTTCTTCTTTCTCCTGATTTTTCAAATCAAACGCTATACTTCCTTTAATTCTTTTTCCTATTTAAGAAAATAACAAAAATAATACCAATGATGATGATGGCAGCAGAATTAATTACTTACATTTTAAAGCACTGAATCACACTGTAATGCAGTTAACAGTCTGTAGAAGATACAGAACATCTTTTTTGGGGGAAAAGAATTGATGGGATTGCTGTCCTTGCTTAGAGGACTTTTGAGTACAACTCTCTGTTGAGCTCCCTGTGGAGCAGGGAGAGCCTGGGTGTCAGAGGTGTGTGTGTGCAGTCAGCCTGAACTCCAGCAGTGGGAGCTGCGGCTTTGCCAGGTCCTGCCATGGATGATTTGGAAATTCTGTGCTAGGAGCTGTGCTAGGAGGATGAGGAGTGGGAGAAAACATGGCTGTGGGCTTGGGGTTACAAGGACTTACAGAGTTTTTATCTGCCATGCACAGCACTCAGTGACTTTGCAGTTCTGCAATCCTTTTCCCTTCATTAGTCATATCCCTTTGCTGACCCCTCATTAACCACTTCCCATCATTAGCTACTCTGTTGGCTCTGACCCTGTTTGGAGTTCAGGCACTAAATAACAACAGCCTTCTCAGCTTGCTTGCCTCCGGGTCATCTCTAACAATATGAAGTACCTAGAATAAAAAAGAAAGAAAAAACATTTTTCTAAGAAGAACTATGGAATGGGGAAAGCCTCACAAGAATGGATCATCCTTGGAAAAAATATAGTGTATCATATCCACTGTGCATTATGGGGGTATGATGGAGCTGCCCTTTCTTCATGCATAGACCCAAGAAAATTAATCAAGTAGGTAGAAAAGAATGTTCTGACTACTTGTTGATTATGAAATGAAAATATGATAATTCTGATTATAAGCTACAACCACACTCTCTAAATTCACCCCAGCATTTCTAGGCAAAACCACCTAAATCGATCCCATTTCTTACAGATTAATTCCCACACTGTGGTCACACACCTTCCTCTTTGGGAAGGTTCCTATGCCAACTGTTCCATTCACACTGACATCGTACAGTGTTTGGAGTAATGCTGTGGAAAGAGAGAATAAGTTGCCTGTAAATCTTAACAGCTCAGGAGGCAGAAGGCATGTAAGGGCAAGCTAAACCCATTTGATATTTGGTATTTTTCAGGTCCTGTGAGTTTGGAGGTCTCTGTCAAATTTGGAAAGGTTGTGGCTTGCACTGCTGCAATAAAGGTCACAAACCCAGAGAGATGAACTCCCCTGGGCTAAACCTGGCTTTGCTGGCAGAACCCTTTCCATGCAGCACTACATGTGAAACAATGGTCTAATAAACTTACATGAGGTTTAGTACATCTAAACATGATATTCAGCAAAACTGCAAGCAGAGATGCCTTTTATTCCTAAATCACCAAGCCCTGATGACATAAAACATTAGAAAATCCTAATGCTGAAGCCCAGAGATACCTATTAAAGGAGAGTTTACATAATCTCAATTTAATTCGTCTTCTATTTACGTGAGTTTAGATATGGAATAATGTGAGTGACTCAGGCCATTATGAAAAATGATATCTGACCCTCTACATCCATCTTCAAGGTGGATGGAGGGTCATATTCTTTAGTGCCAGCAGATGGCATCCATACACTGTGGGATCCCTGCTTCACATTTCCCGCTGCAGCAACGCAACATTTTCCTTTCATTGGAGGAGCCTGAGTCTCCCACATGAGAATATCTCCCAAACTGGTAAGGAACTTTGTTTTTATAAGGGTCAGAATATTTCCTGTCTATTTTCCAACCTGATAAATTAGTGGACTGTGAGGATTAGATCTATAATCTCGGATATTGAAGTTAGGTCTCACAGAAATTTACTACTACGTACAATCTGTGATTTGCAAGACACTTTGATGGAAGTTGGGAGGTTTTCATGCAGCTGCTCTTTCTTGCTCTTTCATATGAACTTTTCTAAGCTATTTCGTTATTCTGAGTTCTTTGGATTAAGCAGAATATCTAGAAATCCAAAGATTTTACAATCTAAATAAGTGCATAATTTGTCAAGCATTGCCATGGACAGTTTGCTTGGAGGAAAACAGCACAAAGATGCTTTAGAAGTAGTTTTTCAAGAGTGAATGTGAGACTGGAAAAGATACTATTGTGCTCCTATTTTTTCAACATTCACAGAAAACAGTAGGAAATAGCTGAGGTTTGACTGGCCAGCTGATTTCCACTTGCAGAGCAATGAATCTCAGCAAGAGGAATTTAAAACAATTTTGACATGACAAGGCCTGCTGATAATATACTAGAAAGCAAAATGATTGATGGAACTCAAAAAAACCAGACAGATTCCAAAGGACAAATGGAGTATTTGAAACACTCGTAAATGTAATATGAGAATACATAATTTCTGCCCTCTGTAGATCTTCAAAAGAACACAGTAATGAGGGAAACCTAAATTATTTCTAATCTTTTTGGGAGTGAAGATTTCACTAACTTTAGCAAGTTCCAAGTTAGACTGTACGCGAGCACAACTCACAAACTCAAATTCTAGACAGGAAAAAGAGAAAAGCTGTGTCAAACTCACCGAAGATGTGTCTTGGTAAACCCAGTGTTACTGTAAAAGCCCTAAGTGGAAAACCTGTGATGGAACTGAAAGTGAACAGTGCAATACTTGTGTATAGAGCTAGATGGCTGCAGTGGCACACTAAGAATGTCCAGATTTGCTAATTCATTGCGGATGTACTTTTGCTTTGTATTTTCCTTCACGTAAAACAATCTTTTCTGTCTTCATTTCTTGACATTTTTATTATGTACGAATTACATCTACTTTTGTCCTCTGTTTCTTCTAAAGTTAATCAGCTTTAAGATTTGCATCAAGTGGCTTTGAGTAAGGACAATTTGAAGCTGAGACTACTTAATTTTGAAGTAAAATGTTCAGTCTATATTTTTTCTACTTGGCTGCTTCTTTAACTACAAAGAACAGAGAGAAGTTTAAAAAAATTAAGGTAACTACACATATTTAGAGAAATATCTTTTTTAAAAGGAATTTTCTGGCAGGCAACCTGCTTTTATCATCATTTTATAACCTTGCAGAATATTATCTCTCAGGAGCTCTATTATTACCTTAGGTAGTAAATTGGCACAAAAGAAACTTAACAAAAAGATGAACAAAGTGTTGGCGGGTGTGGGAGGGGGAATACATCTTAGTAGCTTACACAGGCATTTCAGAATTTTTTCTGGGGGGAAGGGGGTGTTCTGTGTTAGTTTAAAAGATTAAAGTTTGCAATCTGCACTAGAGGAGAGTTCTTGCTAAAGTCTGTATACCAAAGCTGGCTTTGAATTGAAGAACTGTTGTAATTAGATTACTGTAAATACAATAAGAAACTCACTCCTGGTGGTCTGGGGAGGAGTGTCATAGGGCACTGGAGAATTGTGTTGGCAGGATTTGGGACAGTTTGACTGAAAGCAGAGAATACAATCTCAAAATCCTTTTAATCTTCCCCCCACCTCCCCAGTTCTTTGGGGATTTGTTTGTCATTAAGTAACAGTCAAAAGATTAAGGAAGTATAAAATGACATTAAAGCTCACAAGTACTTCTATAAAATTATCAGTGCTAGTGTAGTCTTCAGCAGGGTTTGCTTCTGCCAAGACTGTCTAGAGCCTGGCAAAAATGGAAAGAAAAGAGGCAGGCAGGCACAAAAGCAAGCGCCGTGAACGTGGGCCGCAGTGCCCGTTGCATGCCTGCGCCGCGAGCGCAAGGTTCGCCGAGCTGTTGCTATGTGTCTGGGCTCAACAAGCTTAAACTTTGCATGGCCCATGCTAAACTAATTTGAGTCAATTTGTCTACATCATTTCAACAATCGTCCTGTGCATTTTCAATCGTACATACAACACTGCATGATAAAGGCCCACCGAGCAGATGCCGACTGCTCATTCTGCCGTGGTCTAGCTGTTGCTAGCTCTTCACCATGGTTTCTCCATATCCTAGTGACAATGTTAGTTTTTCCATGTTGAGGTTAAGTCTGTGCCTGGCTAGTTAAGACTTTTCTTTACAGAGGACAGCTCCTATAACAACTGCCAGCTCTAAGCATGACCTTTAAAAATGAAATGAAGGAGTGTTAACTGGAGGGTTTTGTTTTTTTTTTTTAATCTCCCAGGGGAGTTCAAAGGAATACAAGGAGATTTTGCAAGCAAAGTTTTAAGCCTGAACAAGAAAGAGACACCAATATCAGAAGATGTTATCATAGGAAAGCTGATCTAACCTGCTTACAATTAAATAGTTTCCATGTAATGGGTTTTGACTCACTTGTAAACATGTACTTTGAAGGACAGTTTTATTTTTGAAATTGAAATCAAACAAGAATAAAGAATTAAAGCAACTCTACTCTATGCCTAGGTAATATAACAGGACTGATCTGCAGCCAGTGAAAATCAGTATAGCTGCAGAGGGAATAAGCTGCATGATCCCACTTTTTACCAGCCATGGATTTAGTCTTTGAGAGCATCATGTTTGGAAAACTCCAGGATTTGATAAGTAAAAGAGCAAGAAGGAGCAGTAAAAATATACTACATTCTCATGTGTGATAAATCCCTGCAAGAGGCATTAAGGTCCATGTGTTCTGTAGGGAGACAAAGCCTATAATTAACATTTTTATTATTCTTGGATTGCCTTGATAGTTTCTCTGCATACTTCTGCTGAAAAAGGATTACCTGTTGAGTCTTGCCAATATGGAGCTGTGGATAACTCCAGGGACAGAGTGGTTGTTTCTCTCTCTCTCTAATGAGCTATTGAGGATTTTTTGTGGCACCCACTAAATGTGGCAGCCATTTTTCATAGCAAACTTTGAGAAAATTTTCAGTTTTGATTGTGTTTCCAAAATAACATAGCTCTGCCCAAATTGTCAAAATCTTAGTTGGGATTAAACTTTACTGGTTTGGGGGGGCAGGTTCCTCCTTTTTTTTTTTTTTCCTTAAACCTAAGATATTTAGGGTAGCCTCTCTGAGTTAACCAAAATTTTATTCTGATGAAAAAGAAACAAGGATATATTGTCTAAGGAGTGACTTTTTCCCAGTCACAAAAAAATGCCAGTGAAAATCTGTCAGTGAGGTCTATGTTTAGGGAAATGTTTTAATGCAGAGGTTTGGGGTTTTTTCAGTATTTGCTCTCCACATGATAAAACCAGAGAGACAGGAAACATGGGCAGCTCTAAAAAAGAGCTCAGAGGCTCTTTTTAAAATGCACATCCGCCAGGCGTGCGCTCATTGCATTCTGATTTGAATTTTAGGCCTCAGAATAAAGTTCAGTACTTTATTCAAATTCAAATTAACTGTGCTATGCTCTGGCAGCCTCTAAGGATGTGGCAGGCCTGCAACACCTCAGAAAGTGGAGGGAGCAGCAGCAGCTTGAAGACTAAATCCTGGCTGCCCCAGGACAAAGATATTCTAAAATCTCTCTTTTCAGTCAAGCTGAGCAGAGAAAAGGTGCACATGAAGATCTGAGATGTTCCTTCTTTCAGTGCTACAGCTAATAAAGATGCAGCAGAGAGATGCATGTTAGAAAAGCCGAGTTTGAGCTTCCTGCTGATGGTGGTGCTGTAGGAGTGTTACAGCATTATGGTAGTTCCTGAATTTTGGGAGGGAGATGGACACACTGGATATAGGTGCTGAACTCCCCTATGAGATCTGAGGGAACAAGTGTCTACTACTGTTGATAGGGTCCGTCACACAAATAAAAGTGAGCTGATTGCAGATAGGTTTACCAAGAGACTTTGAAAGACAGTATCAGGAATAAATCTTAATCTAAGCAACATGGGTTTATAAGATAAATGTGGGAGATAGTGAGCACCTGAAGCTAAAAAAAGGAACTGGGCACTGCAAGAACTGTTTTACACCTCAGCCCAAAGGGACATCTCTGGCCTGAGCCTTGACTCCCTTTGTTCCCTCTGGGAATCAGAGATGGAAATATGCTTCTCTTTTTTCAGAGGGATAACTGAAGTCAGAAATGTTAAACCCCACCCTCTCCTGGGCATAGATGCCATAACAGGTACAACTGCTCTCATGGCAGAGTAGTATCTCTCATCCTCATAAGGCCGTTTTTATTCTTATGTGTACAACACAGTTCAGCACAGAAAGCCTCCATCCAGACCAGCGTTGGTCTAAAACAGATTCTTTTCTTTCTAATTATTACTTAGCAAGCAATATGCTTCTCAGTAAGTGCTCCCTTTCAGACTACTGGTATTCCTGGTGTCAGTAAAAGTGTTCATGTCAGTATTAGAAAAATCATCTGAATATCCATCTCCTTCAAGAACTACTCAAGCACAATTTTTACCTTATTTATTTTTACCAATTTTTACCTTTTCCACCCAGCTTGATTTCCCAGAGAGTCAATAACATAGAGGAAAGCAAAAGCAGGTTCACATAGAAGTTAGTTATTCATTATTAATCTACAAATTATGCAACATCCATCAATCTTGTCAAGAGAAAGGTGTCTGGCCTTAGCACTGTGCTGGGAGCTGCAGGACCCAACTCGTTCTGTCCCTGACTTACCCCTCCTGACATGGGAACAGTCACAAATGTCAAGACAGAAAAGGCAAAAATTTGCCAGATTTTTCTCCGAAATGGACAAGATCCCCATAGGGAGCCATGGGCTGCCCGAGCTGGTCTCAAACAGTGCTTTGTTCCAGGGGGAGCAGCCCTGTGAGAGTGCCAGGGCAGTGCTGGCCTTACTCTCTACTCTGGGCATCAGCCTATTCAGAAGGTTGGGAATACAAAATATGACAGGGAACATCGATTCCACAAGCACATATCTCAGCAGAGAGCTCTCAAGGCTAAGCTTTATGCTGTAACTGAGTGCTCGGTGCTTTCCTGCCAATGTCACAGCCAGCTTGCTGCAGGCCAGGCTGCCACTCAGAGGGTCACAGGGAGATGGGGACAGCCCTAAGCCTCCAAACCACAGCCAACCTTACCTCAGGGCTGATGTTGAAGTCACCAGTGGGGAAGCCACTCCAGGCTGAGAGAAGGTTGTCCATCCATGGGGCATCTCAGCTGCCCACTGTGTAGGGACAGGAGCCTCCTACAAGCTCCTGGTGCAGATCCTCATGGGAGAGGCATTCCAGTGCCAAAAGAAAATGGACATCAGCCCTTGGGCCACAGTGCTTTGGAGGTATTATAGTCACAGGAGCAAGTGGAGCTGGTTCTGCCAAAAAATGAAAATGTAATGAGCACCTATGAAAAGGGAGTTTGTTTTCACAGGATATTACTCTTCTAAATGATAATGACTGCTCTGAAACTCTTACAGACTATTGTTTTTTTTTCAGAGTTGTCCTTACCTTGTAGCTTCAGTGTGACCTCCCCACAATGAGCAGCAGTTGTTACATAAGCAGTACCCCTGTCCCAACAGGCACAACCATGAGGAACAGACGCTGCTCTTTGGGGTAAATGGAGTTACCAGAATCTGGTTTTATAGAACAACAATTTAACCTGTTGGTGCCATTCCCTTTTAATCATACAATGAGCATAAAGCCATGCAGTTTTGCACAATAAGGCTAAAGTGCTAAGGTTTTTAATGCTTCTTAAGGTGCCTGGGCCTGGTATAAATGTTATACTGCACCTTATCTGGGGAGCAAAGCATTCCTAACTTTTCCCAGGACTTGCAGAAGAACCCTCCTGCATTGGAAATCCCCAACTAACTAAAGAATCACTTTTGCAGTTAGTAGCTGTCAAAGCTGAGAAACAAAACAAGGTGGGAGACTGCAGCAAAAGCTCTGTGTTTATTGCTGAGGGAATGAGGCAAGATGGGGGAAGGATGACAGTGCTTTGAGGATGCTGAAAGGGAAAGGAACAGTATTTTGTCTTGAAATGGCCAAACCCAGGTGTTTCTATAGCCCACTGCCTTGTCCTGTCCCACAGTTAAAGTCAGTTTTTTGAAAAAAATGCATTTGTGAAATCTGAAATTCCTCTTGGCATCTCTTGCTTTCTATGATAGGCTTTAGCAGGGTGTGTTGTTATTCCCAAGTGCCAGCCAGAGCATGCCTGGCATACTGCAGCAAACATATTCTCATGCTGAGCACCAACACTGGTCTTATTTACACACACAGCCCCTCATATCTGAGCTGTGTAAACTACTTCTAACAGTTCCTTCCCTTTCTTTGTTCAAGCAGACAATGGTCTTTAGAAATTTATTTTAATGCCGCTGAGACAAAATTGTAATTTAATTTACAAAATTAATAATTTTCCCTTCCAAATCCCCTTTAGCTCTGCATGCATATTACTTAATAGCTTATCTATATGACTATCAAATTCTTACTGCTCTGAAAGAATACAAGTGATCCTTTGCTTGTACAGCAGATCAGGAGAGGGAAAGGGGGTTATGACTCCTCTCTTCATTCCCATCTTGCAGAGAAAGGACAGAGTTTGGTTTCCTATGGACCTGTTTGCCAGCTTTTTAGACCACAAGACAGCAAATTAGGAGCTGCTTCTGGGAAGACCTTTGTGATAAAGAATGCAACACATGAAACCCTGCTAATAGAATAAATTATAAAGATACAACTTAATATCATTCACCTTAAAAGTTACTCCGTTCTGTTTTCTGCATGGACCTCTCCACACCATCTTTCGTGGCAGCATCAGCGCTGGGGAACTTTGCTTTCCAGAGGATCAACCCTCTACCCCCATAGCTGAGGTGGGTGCCCAGCCTGCAGTGAGGTGAGCCTGCTCTCACCTGGTCTCCGTGGCCTTTGAGTTGGCGCCCGTGGATAAGGGCAAGCAGGAAGGGATGGTAGTGCTGGGCAAGCTAAATGAGCTCTCTGCCTGTCTGGAGGGGATAAAAACCCAAAGGTTATTAGGGATTTAGGCTGAGTAGAGAGGATGGGCAACGCAGCTCAGCTGGGTGAGACCTTGTTGCCTTGGATATGGAGGCTGCGTGGCTGTGGGAGCTTCTTAGTGATGGGTCAGGACACATGGCATCATCCCTGTCTTTACAAAAAGTACTTGTGGGGCTGAGGGCAGTGGAAAGCAGCAGCTGAGCTGCTCTGCAGGTGTTTCAGGCCTTGACAGGGTGAAAATGTGTCTAGGGGGACCAACGAGCAGCACTGGGGGAATTGTGGGTACAGATAGCACTTTAACCACTGAACTGCAGGGTTTTCCTTATCCTTTCACAGCTCCAGCTTCTTTTCAGTCTCAGGCTAACTCCTGGATTCATTCAGCCCCATTCCTCAAATCTACAGAAAGCATTTTCCAAGGCTTCTGCCATTTTAAAAATGGCCTTCTGAATAAGTGAAACAATTAAATAATACAGTAGGACCTAACATGTCACATTATAAATTAATTGAAAACATTTAACTTAGAGAACAAACACCCCACCACACACACACACCCCCTTCACCCTGCAAAAGGCAGCATTAGAAACATTCTTGTATTTAGGTAAAAAAGTGAGGCCTAAGCAGTTAAAAGGCAATGTGCTCTAAAGCCTCCCTAATCTATTTTCCTCCAATTCTTTCCACCTCTAAGAAGCTTGTGGAGTTAGTTGTCGATTAACATTCAGGAAGATTGTACTCTGTCTCCAGTTCATTGCTCTCTTGTTGGCTTATTGTTATTCAGAGCCCATTTATTGTAGATGAGCCATTCATTTTCCTCTAATTGGATGGGATTGGATTTCACTTTTATTGTTAGATGCATTGAAAACCCTGGAGGGGCTACAGGGATCAACCCAGGGCTGGGGAGATTTAACTTAGCACAAAGTTTAGGTTGCAGCTGAAAGAAGCTACTTTTTTTTTTTTTTTTTTTTTTTACACATACAAATGCCTCATGGCTAGATTTGCAAGATCTCCTTTGTGAACCCAAACACCTAATTGCATAACATACTTTTGGTATTTTTGTATAGTTCTTCACCAAAACACTCATGACATGGGGATTGTTAGGAAGATTTCTGAGCATCAGAGACCCAGCCAGGGCTTTGCACCAATGTCTCTCCTGTCAGGATCCAACTGGCTGACTCCTTCAAATGTTTGGCTTAAATCCTTTTACAGTTCTGGCATCCTGAACTGTAACATCCTCCCTTGACAATCTGCTCAGATTCCTATGGGGCGATACAAGGGTCTGCAAGCAGAAGGTATTTCCAGAGCTGCACGCTGCAGTGACTCACACCACAGACTGCTCCTGCAGCTGCTCTGTCCCCTTAGCTGAGGGTGGAAGAGCCTGCCTGGCATTGATCCACAGCCTGGCTTTGTGGCAGAAACACAAGTCTGAACCAAATCCCTCTCAGCCATCTCATAACTCACTCTGAAGGGTTGGCAGCAGAACTAAAAGTACACCTGGGCACCCACGTGTGTGTGTGGATGTGTGTGTGTGTGTGTGTGTGTGTATCTCTCTCAGGTTGCTGTGTATGGGAGCTCCCTTCCCAGCTGGAAACACGGGGTGACCATGGTCACAGTGTGGGCAAGGGTGGCACTGTCACTCTGGGCTCCTTGACTGCAGCATCTCACACCTCACCAGGCAGCTCAGGGGTTGCAGCGAGGCAGAACAGCCCTCCTTGTTCACCTGGAAAAACATCTGCTGGGAGCAGGCCTCAGGATATAACTACCAGAGTTAGAGGCAGTATTGAAATGAAACTCGAGACAACTTTGATTGTCAGAAATATGGATCTGTGATCTGCTGCAGATTGCTCTGGAGTCAGTGTAGAGATGGGAAGCCCTGGAGGATGAGTGATTCCTCCCAAGACAGGTCTCCCAGATGGGCTGACCTGCTTTCTAGAGCAAAGAAGCCAGGAGATGCCTGCTTTAGGTGCAGCCCTGAGCTCTAGCACATCCCCCAGATGTCCTCTAAGATCCCCAAACTCACCTCTAAATATCATCTGGCAAGGTAAAGCCAGTGACTATCTTTGTGGGAGAGAAGGGAGAGGAAAAGGAGCAGAGAGGAAGCAGAGAAAACCTAATGTGGTGCATTGGAAGGGTTAACATCCAGCCTCCTGCAGATGTTTGTCTCATGGGGACCTGGGGGTTGGCTGAGCTGGGGTATTTGCATGGGAAATTCTCCAGCAAACTGCAAGCATGTACTGGAGCCGTTCCCTTGGAGGGGGCCTATTTTGCACTTCTCTTTTCTTCTAGGGCGCAGATTTTTATTAAACATGGGGTTGATGTATCTATGACACCCTCACTGTGCTGACAGATGCATTTTAAATTGGCCAGCAGGTTTAAAACCACCAGAAGGTACACAGGGAAAGGATGGGAACACCCATGTGCCTCCACACAGTGCTGGTGTTATTAGAAGGATGAAACAATCTCCTGCACACAAGAATAAGCAAAACCCATTTCCTACAAATCTGTGCCCAGGTCCTGATAGCACGTAAGAAGGTACCAGCTTGATCCCAAACCCTTTTTCTCATTTTATAAAGGCAAAGGTCACACTTGAACCCTTCCATCCCCTGTCCCTGGCTCCTTTAGTTAAATTTTAGGTGACTTGACACCTCTGAGAAACCCACATGCAGTGGAAGGAGACCAGCAGAGACCAGCAGAGCCTGGAGGGAGGCAGAGGTACCCACACACCATGTGGGTTGAAAATAAGAGAACTAACACCAGTCCCAAAGGTCAGGCTCTGGCTGAGACACAATACACTGACAACCGTAACCACTAAAACTGACAGACCCAGAAATGAGGACAACATCCAGAGGTGCCCAAAATTATAAATAAATAGTAAAAACGAGGTAAAATTTCACCCGCTGCTTGCTGAGATTTGTTTAGAAGGACTGTGGGAGACACCATATGTGAAGGGCTTTAACATGAAAACCTGCATTAGTAGTAGCTGGTCAAAAGCACAGATATTTTGGGGGTCTCCAGACCCCTCACAGCACATGGAACACCAATGGCAGCAGCAGGCAGGGCTGCCCAGGTTCAAAAGTGAGTTGGCCAACCAAAGAGCTTCAGATGACAGCAAAGCCAACCAGAATTCACAGTCCGTCATTTCAATGGCCAATTATGCACATGAAATACTATTTTGAGCATTTTTCAGCTCTGTTAAATAAATGAAAGCTTTACATACCTTCTTCCTACAGAAATATTTTGTGGTTGTCAACCTCTGGCTCTTGGTGGTTCTTGTAGTCTCCAGGCCCCTATTAAACAGTCTGCAAATGATAATTAAACAAAGCAAGTCTGTAAACTCAACAGCCACTATCCTGGGCTTGCATCTCCCCTGGAAAATTGTGCTGGTCTGCAAAGAAAAAGTTACAAAACCCCATCTGCTCTGGCTCCCACACAGCCTCCTCTCAGCCTTCCCCTGAGCGTGCTGAGCAGCATGATCATAAATAATCTCCCTGGGTTTTCCAGGCCACTACAGATCCATGGGTTATGGGCAGGGAGCTGTCCACAGCCATGGTCTCTTCAGCACTGTATAGAGGGATCAATCTCCCCGTGGCAAGTGACATTTTCACACACTCCCTGTGCAGGGACTTGTTGGCTTTGACCATCACACACCAGCTCTGTGATATCTCCAGCCCCTTCAGATTGTTTCCCAAATCATGGGTACATGGGACACCGAGTTCCCCAGGGCCACAGGTCTTACAGAACCCTATTGGGGTTCTCCATTTTCCTTTGGAGAATGTTCTCCAACAGCAGCTCCAGCTCAGATACTGCTGAATTACTTTACAGTCGCACTGCATATGCCACACCAGCTTGAGCATTACTTCTCATAACATGATCTCTTAATTCAGCAGAGCTCATGTGTTCCCACCTTCAGCCCAGCTGCAGGGGAACCTTTGCCTGTGGAATCACCCCAACCCACACCAGTGAACACATCAGTTGTACCACACACTCAGAGTTCAGGTATTGTTCTCTTCTTTTTCTCCATTTTTTTTTTTCCCAGCTGTAAACTATGAAGAGGCAGTGGGACTCACACAATGAGTCACTGTCACAAGCAAGGAGGTTTGCTTCCCAAAGTCAGTCCCAGTTGTGGGTGGGGTAATCTCTTAACTCTTCCATCCTTGGGCACAGCAATCTTTCAGTTTTTCCTCTTGCACATCAGCCATACCAAATCCTACTCTTCTCTGGAGAAAACCAAAGCCAAGCTGATCATCCCACAAACACAGCATCACTGGGAGGTATGGATCTCTAATGGTACAAGAGTTTTACGAAGTGAAATCTAGCAAGAATAGTAAAAATTATAGCCTTTTAAAACTCTTTCAAACAATTACAGAAGGAAATGTGAACTTCCTATGTCATTTTAATGTCCTGCTGCTTTAGTAAAAATTTGACATGACCGTTTTGTTTCATTTCAGGATTTTTTTCAATTTCCTGATTTTGCCTTGTCTTCAGTTACTTATTTTTCCTTCCTCCGGTTTTTACAGAATTTGCAGAGGTTAAAGGGAATGCATACATGCATGCATTAATTGAGGAACTGAGAAAACACCTTTTTCCCATTTGAAAAAGATAACACCTTTTTCCCATTTGACTACCTTTTCCAGATGTTCTTGAATGGGAACAACACACCAGGAAAAAAAGGCCTTGAATGAAAAATAAATTTTAAAAAGTGGTGGGAGTAAAGGATGACAGAAGTAGCAAAGTGAAAGAGAAGAGCAGACAGTTCCTCAAAGCAGGATATCCCATCCCAGACTGCATCTCCTCCCACTGCAGAAGCAGAGGTTATTTGCAGGCCTCATCTGCTGCCAAGGGTTTATTTTCCAGGAAGCCTCTTTCCAGGGCCAGAACAGGCAGTGGGAATGCCTGAACCGTGGTTCTCAGCAGGTGGATACAGCAGCTCTGGTGGCACTGGTGCAGCCAGGCCATGCTCTCAGGACCTCTCTGGGAAACATAAGCCACACTTACAGAGGCGTTTTGCCTTAGGCCGGTAAAAACTGTCCTCATCTTCCATAATTGTCCAAGAAATGACAATGAACAAATGGCTCCCTGCCACTTGTTATTTTGTTGGGATTTTGTCTCCATGCAAACCAGCTGCCTCGTGACCTGGGGAATGAAAACTGCATGATTCTTGCAGGTTTGCACCCAATATTGCCATTTCCTCACTGCATTAATTCCAGCTGCCCATCCCTCCACCCCTTCCAGCCCTGCTGTTGCTCTCCTTGCCTCAGGAGCGGCCCCAAGCCGTGAGTCTCACTGGCCAAGCACAAGCCACAGGGACAGCCCAGCCTGGCTCCCCAGGGAAGGACATCCTCCATCACCCCACTGCCCTTGTGTCCCACTCTTACTGCTCTGATACGAATAATTCCAGTTCCCCTTTTCCCTCCCTGGCACAAAGCTGCCCGCTCCCCCAAAGGCGGTGGCATGTAAAAGTTGTAGCATCTCCATTAAACTGTACGTGCTCTGCCCACCGGCCGCAGTGCACTTCAGATAATTCTTTGATGTAATATATTTTCCAGGATAGGCTTTTGTTTTCTTTCTTGGCCGCTCACCCTCTTTCTGTGGTCATTTTTGCTCATTTCTCTTGTAAGCTGTCTAGAGGCAGAGAAAAGGCTTTCAGTTTTAAGCAGTTTCCTTTTCAGCTCCCCTTTATTGAATTCCAACCTCCATTTTTTTTTTTTAAAGCATAGGGACATCATTTATCTTGGACTTTAAGTTGCAGGGGCCTTCAAGGGGCTTCTTTTTTTCTTTCCCAGCTGCATTTGTTGACACACAGTCAATCTGTTTTTTGCCTTCGTTCCCCCTCTTCCCCCCAGCAGGCCATAAAGTATCGACAGCTGTGCCCTTTATTAGCATAGCCATTTTAAGCACAACAAGGGGGAAGAGACTAAATATATTACAGCCATTACCTCTGTCAAAAAGTGACATTTTTAAAACATTTTAGCTTTTCACTGGAAAAGCTGGCAGCACAAAAGAAAGTGCTATAATTTTATTGTAAATGCTTTTTAAATATGGGTCACTTGGCCATAATCAATAGAAAGGAGGGAAAAGTTCAAAGCTTGAGAACAGTCCAGGCAGATAGCTGATTTTTTTTTTTTTTTTTTTAAGGCTTGTCTTTAAAATATGCTAATTGGAACAAAAATACAACAGTGAGAAGCATGCAAAATAAGATCTTGTTCCTGGTGGTTTTGTTTTCTTTACAGCTCTGTTCGTGCTTTCCCCATCTACTTATAAGTGTGTTTTACAACTTGGATAGGAATTATTCCTCCCCAACAGGGTGTTATGAACATTTGGGGACTGAGAAAACAGGAAGGAATCCAGACAGTCACTAGTCTCTTCTCAAAAAGGAAAAAAAAACTACTAATAAACTTTTTTTCTAATGCCTTTGGAAGTGTGATGTGCCACAGCACTGTGATTTACCAGGCAAGCTCACTTCTTGAGCATAAAATAATCCTGAAGCCTAAGAATCCTGGTAGTTTAGGTTCAGGTTTGAATTCTTGTTGACAGAAACTTGTATTTTAAGCTTCTAGAATGAAAAACTGGGCTTTTTGATTAGACAAGAACTAACACACCCACAGTCAGCATCTGTTACAAGCTCTAAAATGTAAAAGAGGGCTAATGGATGTCCTGAAACCTGATGATCTTGGCTGCTTTTCTTTCAATTTGTAATGGGTTTATCAGGCAAGGAGGAAGGGGCAATCTCAGCAGGGTTTATTCTGAATGGCTTCACCTTCCTCTCCATTTGTTACATCTAGAGTGAACTTAGAAGTCTTTTCTATTATCTTTCCCTCTCTAGTTACAATTTTTGCTGGAGGTTTCACTTTGGTTTTCAAATTTCAGAATGTATGTAAAACTTGGCTTATACCAAGGCAAGTTGTTAAACAAGCTCCCGAACACAAAGCTGCTTTAAAGGACCTGTTTAAGCAGGAAGCCCATGAAATCCTGCGCACGGCATTATACAGTACCTGCCAAGAGATGTGATACAGCCTTTGTCTTGTGGTGGCTCCTGGGGACCTGTATCCCACTGCACTGAGCAATCTCCAAATTTGCAGGAGAGAGCAAGCGAGCATCCTGCTGTGAGAAGAGTGTGGTCCATGGCAAAGGGGAAACTGGAAGGAATTCTCACCACCCATCTTTTGGCAACCAATTTAACAGTTAAATGTAACCAGCTGGTCTTCCCAGGCTCCCTCTGTAGTCGAGGGAGGGAAAGCAAAGCTCCTGCAGAGGGTCATTCAGTGCACCCAAATGAGCCTTACTCTGAATTGTCCTCTCTCTCATCCGTGACTAGAAAAGGAGTTAGAAGAGACTACCCGAGTAATTCAGCCAGCTAAGACGGGTGGTCTGAATAATTCCTTCCCCACCAACCTCTAAAAGCCTGCCTAGGTACCCCACAGAGATTGGCATGCTGTCGAAGGGATCGATTCCCAGGCACGTCAGCAGCTCAGTGATCTGTGCTCTCGCCTGCTCTGGAGAAAGCCAGGATGCTTGAGGAACTTACCTGGTCCTGTTGGACCCTGGAGCTCCCAGCCAGGACTGAGAGCTGAGCTGACCCGTGTGCTGTCAGAGGGTGCTTGTGGCAATGGTCAGATTTGGGGTTTGGTGTTTTTTCCCTACCTGACAAACTGCATCCACTGTCCTCAAGCCTGGCCAGAGGCCCCTGGGGTGGGAGCAGCTGCAGGTCAGCCTGGCCCTCAGAGCTGTCTCATGGCAGAATTCAAAGTGGCTCCAATGCTGCACAGAGAGGAGACAGGGCTGTGGCTGCTCCTACCTCCTTCCAAAGAAATTAGTTTGGTCCGTTCCTGTGGGACCCCCTCCTCCTCCTCCTCACTCACACAGAGCGAGGAAGAGGGGCTCGCTCTCAGGGACGGCAGCAAGGCACAGCAGCGCAGGCACCTCCCAGTGAGGGACTGGCTGCAACCCCCACAGGGCCCTGAGGCCTGAACCGGGGGCAACAACCTAAGGCAGGCACAGCCTCCCACAGCAACAGGGAAAAGCAGAGGATTGACAGGACTCACCTGCACTGCTCTGGTGAGAGGAGAAGACCTGAAAAACACTCTGCTTTTCTACAGTAACCACGTTTTCCCTCACCTCTTCTCCACCTGGGCCTCCCGGCAGCCTCATGCCTGCCCTGCTCCCCTCAGGCAGCAGGGGAAGGTGGGATGGGCTCCCTGGCCCGGCTCTGGAAGGACTTCCAGCTCTTCCTCCAGTGCTGAGGGAGCTGCTTTCCAGGCACAGCTGAAGGATATGTGGAAAAGCCAAAAGGACATTGATTTCCTCCAAAATTCCTGGTCTAAATATTGCATCACCAGAATGACACGTATTTTGGAGAGAAGCAACTTCAGGACGAGCAAAAGCTTTTGCGTGGAGAAAAAATGGTCCCTGACACTTTCCATAAGGGCCAGATCCATGCAAGTAACTAAGATGTTAATGCAAGAGGAATTTTCATTTGTAGGATTAAATAGCTTTTTTTTTTTTCCTGTCTAAAAATGAGCCACATCTTTGCACTACTACTAAATCACTGCTTTTCCATGCTTGACCAGAAAAGGATCTGACCTTGGCAGCTGTTTAACTTGCTGCTCAAAGACCAGCAAAGTCTGGCTCTCAACTGTTTGAACAGTGCAAGAGTCTTTTTACAGCCGGCCTTATTAAAACACAGGATTTTATTAGCTGTTTTGTGGTAATAAGTTGAAGTACAATGTTGTGGAATGCTCCTTCAGGAGATTTGGGATCCTGTGTACTTTGGGGTTTACTTTCCTCTTTCTGACTAGGGTGCTTGGCAACACACTAATGCTACAGCTTTGTTGTAATGTTCTCTCCCTTAAAGCCACCTTTGACAACTGATTTTTCACCCAGGTAGGGGAAATTCAAAATTTGAAGAACTGTAAGAAAAATACGCTATTGCCTAGTTGTTATATTTTTTTTTAAGCCTTTGCAGGTTTTCAGGTACTTGGGAAAACTCAAATATAGGATAAAAATCTACTTTGGCCACACACATACAGCAATGTTGGACATTTAAAACATCAAAGCTAATGTGGTTTTCCTCCTTGGCAAATTTCTTTAAAGTTCTCGTAATTATATCACAACATTTTTAACAGATTGTAAACAACCCTTTTTCCTGAAAACCACACTTGGGGCACATGAAATTTCAATTAACATTTGGGAATACCTGCCAGGAAGTTTTCACAAACATTTAAACAAATATGTCTGTATTATTTTACAAAAGAACAAAGTATTCTGACAAATTTCAGCAATTTGCCATCATCTTTTGTTTCATAACTCCAATGGGAAACAAAGAGAAGCAAAGCTTCCAAATAATTGATGAGCTTTAATGAGAACTGTGTTGCTTTGGACTATTGATGCCAAAGTGAAGACTGAAACACAAGACTTTGGGTTTGGGACTGACTGTGGAAGACTTTTTGGGAGTGAAAGGTACATGTCCCCAAAATCCACTGCGTTACATCTTTATGGTCACCACTAGAAAATCTACTGACATTTTACTCAGAAGGGAGTAAAATGAGATTTCACTTAGACACCCTTGCCCACACTGCCCAGTGTGCCAGTTTAAGCAAGACTCAGCTGCCCAAGCCTCCAGTTTTGGAGGTTCAACTTTGAAAATAAATTCAGGAGCAAAATATCACAATATGCAAGAAATTCCAGGGAGTTCCTTTTTTTAACCTCACTTTTCTCTAGACTTCCATCCAAGAGAAAACCTACCATGTGCTTGGTTACTCTAAAAACACCAGCCAATACAAAAGGAAGCAGAGGCATTGCTGATTCAAAGGACCTTTGTCCCAAGACATTCCCACATCTCCAGCCAGTGCAGCTAAGGTTGGACCTATGTTACATTGCAAAGATAAGCCAAAAAGTCTGCAGCAGCCTTTTCACAAACTATCCCCTCAGAACAAGAGCTGCTCTGGGGCACTGCACTAGTGCAAGTTGTTCATTTATCTACATTAACCTGCACTACAGGCAACCCAGCTATGACACCCACTCTTGAGCTGGAGGATTCAGGCCTATGCTTGGTCTTCACATTTTTCTTTTTAATTGAAACAGCATCCATGGCTGTAGAACCTTCTACAAGCACCTGTTATCCAAGATAAACGAAACAGAACTATTTATTGCAAATGTTGCTGCCCTGTGGCACATGACAGGAGGCAGAGCACAAGAGCCTCCTGCTATACTGCTTGCAACAAGGTCCCTGGAGGCATTGTTTTATTAACCTCTTTAGACATGTAATTGTAGGAGCATATTCTACAGCTTGTAAAGCAGCAATTGAGATTTTGCTCTTTTTCATGCTCTGTACTTATTGCTCAACAGCAAGAAGCCCATGACTGAAACAACTCCCTCCCCAGCACCAGCTGACACCAAGACAGTTCCTCATTAACAGGGCCAGGGAAGTTTTGCTCCATGGGGAGGGATCACAAATTCTTTGCACCTGTAGGGTACACAATACTTGCCTGTGCTGGGCTCAGAGTAGTCAGTGCATGCTGCTAAACCCGGAATTACATTTTTGAGACCCAGCTTAGATACAGCCAAGCACATTTCTTGCTCTTGGACAACTGGTATTTTTGGAGTCATAAAGAAGAGGTATGACATATTACATACGTACCAAGAAAAACATTGCTGTGACTGGGCAGTGTCCTCTGGAAATACAAACTGAACCACTGAGAGGACAGCATTATTTTTTTTCTTTTCAGTTCTTTTGGAAGACTAAGATCATCTGTAGAAGCTGCTCACTTAAGTAACCACAGCACAATTTCATATCAAATCCCCCTTTACAGAGTCTTTGAACACCAACTTCCTGAGTTCAGAGAACCAGTATCAAGTCATAGGAAACAAAGACAAACTGGAGAACCAATATCAACCTCTGAAACATCCCCAGTGAATGGCATGTTTAAGCTTCTGCACAAAATACATAATTCAAAACTAGGGCATGGATTATTCTTCATGTAATTCACGCTGGGAGAAACAGACAGAAAGAAACCAAGCAGGCAAAGAGGAAACAACAGCAGTGCAGCACGCCTAAAACTTTAATCTTTGTTTTTAAAGAGTACAGAATTGCGAGTGACACTCGCTTCTCCTTTCCACCCTCCCATTCTCTATTCCATTGCTTACTAAGCTCTCTCTAAAAGGAAATATTTCTTTGTTGATTAGTTTGACTTCCCTTCAAGTGAGGCATAGCAGTTAATCTCCAGAAGTAGGCCCCAATTCAGTGAAACACTGGCACATGCACTCCAGTCCCCTCCCATTCATGACAACACTTAAGTGCAATCCTTGAACACCATTTTCAATAGGGATGTTTTTACTTAACCAAAGAGGGGAGAAGGTTCCTCCTTCTCCCAGAAGGATTAAGATTCACAGAAGATTCCTGTGGTCTTAACCAGGGAGGGAGGGGAGACATACAAAATACATCATCTTGTTCCCAATTTAAAGGCAGTTTTAGAAGCAGTCTGTCACTGACACATTGTTAAAATCTTAAGCAGCAGCTTAACTGGAGAAGTTTGTAGCAGTAAGAAACCCCACGGCACTTCAAAAACGGGAGCTTTGAAATCACTGCTCAATGCCAGCTAAAGCAGCCTCACAAGGTCAATCAGACTTCTAAGTCTAAACACCCTCTGCTCCTAATGCCATTAAGTAAACACACTTCATTAATACAATTATATAAAGAGGAAGACTGGCAAGACAATACAAAAGGTTATCAAGAATGGGAAAACCTACAGAGTTCAGAAAACAGGATTCTGGAAAATGAAAGTAGACTTTATTTTACACTGTAGGCTTTCACTTTTTATCCTTTTGAAATATATTTAATTTCAAATTAATAAAGATCATAAACTAATAAATTGATATGTTCTCTAAACAGACAATAAAAATCCAGACATTACAGCACAGGACCCATCATTTAAATATGCCAATAATAGAACAGTTAAAGTGATGCTGGCTAACGTGAGGATAAAAGATGTGGCTCTAAGGAGAAGAGTGGATTAGAGGAGAATTGAGAGTAAAGCAGGTGATGCCTTAGTCTGAATCTGAGCTCTCTTGCTTGCTGGTAGGGTATTGGCTGACTGCTTCCTCCAAAGGAGCCATTGTCCCATCCGGCCGCACTCCCATTGGCTTTATGAGCTCATCTCTGTGAGGGATTGAAAAAAAGAATGCATATTAGCATGTGCACACATATCAATCCCTATGTGTATAATACAGTCACATACAGTATATGCTTTGGTACATAATGAGCCTCTAAAAGGAAGTTATTCCTGCTAAAGCCCTCTGTTTTGAAGAAAAAGGCACAAAAAACCTTCCCAAATAGGTGGGAGGGGAAGAGCAGGACAGATAAAGACTTCATTCATGTAGGCCAAACCTACTTAGCCTATTAAAGACACCATGAAAAGTCAGTGCCTAATAGACTCAAGACAAGGAGCAGGTTCACTGTTCTGGGTACACAAAGTAGCTTTTCTTCTCAGAGTTCTCTAACAGCCAGTTCTTCCTAAAACTTCACCTGCCATTCTGGCTAATATATGCCCAAGCTATTAAAACAATAATTTGATTGTTTTAATATAAACATATTCATCTTGTTGAAGGAAATAAATCAGTTAAGAGAACAGACTCTGCCTACACCACTGCTAGGGGTGTGTTAAGGACTTGCTGATTCATTTAAAAATAGCTGACTGATTCTAATACTATTGCTTTTGTTTGTGGCAGTTTAATTACAGGATTTACAGCCATTTTAATCTCTTCAAAGCTCCAACAGCCGCTCAGCGGTTAATCCAATTATATCTACTCCAAAAGCTACAGCCTCATCTAAGAGATGATTAATTATTGATTAAGCCAATCAAAAAGTATTAGCAAAGATTTATTTAATCCTTACTTTTTATCACCTCATTTATATGTGGATTATGGCAAAGGCTGTAAGAGCAAAGATAACATTTTGATTTTATGCTGAAAAAAAAGGGGAAATACCTCTAAGTATTAATGAGTCACCTTAAATAAAGCAGCAGAGGTTTGATGTTAATTTACCCCTTGGTTAAAAGGTAGCCCAGTAAAACTGTCAATTTAACATACATCTACCACCCTCCCAAGCCATGGACAATAAAACTGCATCACCCAGTGGGGAAGAAAAGACATCTCACCAGCTCTCTGCCTGGTCTGCACTACTATCTTGGTTGAAAAAAAGGACAACAATTCCTTGTACACAGCTGGCAATGCATATGCCAGACACTATACAGTCAAGATGCAGTTAAATCAAATCTCAAAAAGAGACCAGCAAGATAAATGCAGCTGTTTGTGCAGATGTGACAACCAGAAACTACAGTGATAAACTCACAAATGCCACATGGGAAACAACTGCTGTGGCTTGGCTGACCAGGTCTGGTGGGAAGCCTGAGGCCAGGCAAGGAGGTTTCCAAGACCAGATCAAAGAGCACAGGCCAAGTTCTCCCTCAGTGTGTGTAGAAGAGTAGGATCTATCTTTAAACAGACTGGAGAGAGCTTGCCATTATTTCAGGATTGCCAGTGACTCCCCTCCCTTCTGGCAATACAACTCAGAGTGTGCAGATTCTGCCCAAGTGACAGCACTCAGAGAATCTCTTGGAGATGTGTGGAAAAGACACCTCTGAACCCTTGAAATCAGATTCAAACAGGATCGAAACACCAAGACTGTAAGTCTGATGTCCAAAGAGGACCAGAACCCTGCCTGCTGTAGGGGTCCCCCAAAGACAAAACTGGAATGCTTTGGAGTTGTGTCTAATAGCAAGACTTTTTTCCCACAGAAAAAAAAATTCTATAAACCTAAGGTCTTTTTGGTTTTCAAACTTAAAACATCATACAAAACAGGAATCACCATTGCCTGTCCTTTAATAAAGCTGAAAGGATCCTAGATTTTTGTTTTAAAAATCCCAAAGCATACTCTGTCCTAGGGTGACATTATGATGCTTGTATCCCCAATCGTCTGTTCTGTTATGCTGGATATTATGCTCTGTACCTTCGAGACCGGCTCTGAAAAACAAAGTTTGTTTTGTTATCAGCCTGCTCACTCCCACACAGACGGCGAGACACAGACAGTACATAGGCTGCTTTTGTTTTTCTTTGCTCTCTTTTCACTTTTGCCCTTGCTTTGCTCTGGCTTCTGCTTTTCTCTCTTGCTTTTGCTTCTTGTTAGCTAGTTTAGCTAGGCAGTCCGAATTTTTTTCCTGGACTGTTGTGTTGTTGTTTTTTTTTTTTGGTGGTTTTTTTGGTGTTTTTTTTTGTTTGGTTGGTTGTTTGGTTCTTTTTTTTGGTTGTTTTTTTGTTTGTGTTTTTTTTTGTTTTTTTGGTTTTTTTTTTGTTTTTTTTTTTTTCTTTCTCCTTGGAACCATACGACCCTGCTCTGGACTGGGACCTGGAAAACACCGAGAGAGCCTGCACTTTGTGGCCTGCCCTGCAGCAGCCATTCCCAGCGCCGGAGAGGCCGATAACAGAGCGACCACTCCCCAGAGAGACTGTCTGAATCTGAGATCTCTTCAGAACGGTGAAAGAGTTTTGTCATCCAGTATTGTTCATTTGTGTGTGTGGGGTGCGTTGCCTGTTAAATAAACAGGTTCTTTCCACTTCTTTCTGAGGAATTTTGTTCCGAACCCTGGTTGGGGGGAGAGGCCATGTGGGTTGGCTTTTCTGAAGTGGCCCCTTTGGGGGTTTTCTCCCAAATTTGCCCTAAACTAGGACAACTCTTAAGTTGCAACATTTAATACTGCAGCCAGAAGTCAAGGAATCACTTAATTTTTCAGTCATTTACCATTTATTTTTGGTAATAGATGAATTATAATGGCTAATAAAGGGTAAAGAATTTGTTCATTAAAAAGGAAATAGAAACAGAGGAAAACAAGGTCCCAAGGTCCCTTTATGTGGGGATCTCTCTCTCCTCCCAACAATTCTTAGGACTTTAAATATTGTCAAGAAGTCCTATCTCATAATTTGTCAATTATGAAGGCAAAGCTCTTTCTCTGAGGCTTCCTTTTTCCAGCCTCACTTTCACATCCCACTGTAGCTTTAGGCTTTAAGGACGGGAGCCAGGCTGAGCTCACACTGCATGGAGAAACAAAGATGCTTATCAAGCACCTTCCTGTTCCTGCCTGAGCTTCCTGCTTTGCAAGTCACTGAGCAGGATGGAAGAGGATTGGTAGGGGTTTGTTGTTCTCTGCATTAGGAGGCTGAATTCCACACATCCTTCCTCAGGCAAGTGCTACCCAGTAAAACTGAACTGTCTGAAGACAGAAATATGCCAAGCCACCAAAGAAAGAAGGAGGAGAAACAAGGATCAGCCTATTTTGTTTCTAACCACAATCTAGACCTCAATAGTGCTTTGACACCCTGGGCTACCTGAGGATGTGTTCATTGTCCACAGGGAGAGACAAGGTGGGAAAGGAAGCACCAGGAACTGACAGGCAGAACCTCAGAAAACAGGTCACTGTCCAGAAACTGGATGTTTATAGCACATCGCTGGCCTCAGCCCAGTAGATGGCAGTGGGAATTCTTCCATATCCATGAAGTTCTATACAAGCACACCATGTGTGTACTTATACGTGTTTGAACATCCTTAGGTGACCTTCCACATACTCAAACACATCTTGTAACACTCTTTTTTCTAATGCAAATAAAGCATTCTATATAAGTGTACTTAGGAACACACCATAATTAAACAGTTGGTAAAATGCATTCTCTTCTTCCACTTGCAGATCTCCCAAGAGTCCCTTCAAATATATCATACAAGTTCAGCCTTCCTGCTTGCCATTTGGCTTGATAACGACTCAAAAATCATTGCCTTGTTTTGAAAGGTGAATCTCTCCTTCCTGCTGTCTGTGCTGCAGGGCAGCACTGCCACACAGAATTAATGATGGTGTCTGTAATCAAACAGCCATCATGTAAACACCAGCCTGCCCCTTTGATAAAACAGCGTCTTGGGGACCTATTCACCTCCTTATAATTGAGTGCCACATAATAGTTCTGATCCTTTCAGGGAACATTATTTTATTCTATGATTAAAAAGGGGAAGAAAAAAACAAACTCGAGGTAGCATTGCCTTCTTCATTGATCCTATGATTAATTTTGTGGTTTTAATGAGTATGGTACCTTATTTAGACAGGTTCTCTTACTTGTTTTGTTGACTTCTGTTCAATGTACAACAAAACCCAAGCTGTGATAATTGGAGACCATTTTATCAACAAAAGGATTCTTGTTATTAATACAAGGTTGGCTTGGAAAAAGCATCCTGACATTCTAAATTAGTCAATTACTATACAATTATACCTACCATTTATAACAGAAAAAATGTTAGCATTTTTTCCAGACTTCTAATTAACACGGAGTATCTCCAATAATCTATTATATAGACAGAATATCACACGACACTGATTTAAGGTGGCTAACTAGATGTTTTGCAATAAAAATGGAAGGCTGAGTTAAATCCTTGCAGACTTAGGGATGCTGATTTACAGTCACCAAACAGTTCTCAAAGAACCTACAAGACACTACTGCAGACAAAACCCACAGAGTTATATCAGGGCCAAGTTCAGGCATCTAGGATCAGCCTAAGTAGTATATACCTCTCCCAAGAAATGCAGTAATTGAGATTTCTCATGTTCATTTTACTTAAAATTTGTATATATTAATGATTTTAAAAAAGTAATCTCAGCCAAATTTGATCAAAATACTAATGTCTATAAAAGCTTTTGCAGAATCTGACTCTATGTTAAAATATTGGCATGGGGGAAATGGGTTCATAATAATATTCAACTTTCCTACATGTATTTTGAGAAATTGAAACTGGGTGATTAATTTTAATTTAGCCTTGTTTATGGTCGATTACCTCATGAACAGGCCCAAACACCAACAACCTAAAAGTAGAAAAGCTTGGGAAGTATGACCTGAAATGACCAAGAGTATCAACCCGTTTTACATGACGTCAAGAAATTTCTCTTTTTCAGTGTCAATTCTGAAAATAAAAAGAAATCTGAAGAGCAAAAATCCACTGGCATATTACAGAACTAGGAAAAAGATGTCCCTTTGTACTTATAGCTTCAACAAATCTTTACAAACGGTACAGTGCAAACATTCAGCAGCGATTAAGGAAGGCTGTAATTTCCCAATGAAGTATTACTGCCCAGAAAATTTGTTTTCTGAGTTCTGATACTCAGCCAGTCTAAGTCAAATCTGGAGTGCCCCAGTGACAAACTGGCCTAATTATTCTCATCAGTCAGGGAGGGAAGTTGACAAGTTTGATAGTCCTTCAACTTTTTTTTTTGTACTTTTCTTCAGTAAAAGTGTGGCATCTCTGTAAAGCTTAGCTTCCACTGCTGGGACAATACCAGTGAACTAAGTAACCCTGTTTTGCTGTACATCACACAAGTTTACTCTAAGCTCCTGTTCAGGTTATATTAAATTATATAAACTTGCTCAAGACGAGAAGAAGTTGTTTGTTCCTGTTCAACTTCCTCCCCTCTATAAGCAAGCACTGCATCAAACTGAAACTGTTCATGGCACATTCCCCTCCTATGATGACAAGAGAGATGCAGAAGCAGGAAACCTGCCCCAAGCACTCTGCCTCAAAGGAAGACTCAAACCCCAGAATCAACCAAAAACTCCAACCAAGCAACCTCTGCTTTGCACCTGTAGGGTGCAAACCAAGGTTAAGAAGTGCATTCTATGTAGATTTAAGTCTGCAAACTCCCAGCACTGAAGGGCTCAAGCTGCAGGCAGCACAAGTGTCCTATTCCAAAACCATGGAGGGACTCCCACTACTATCAGCATGGTACTAACTCCTTCTTATATGCAAGACTGGACACTTCCCATGTTGTTTAACATCTGCAGGGCCCACAATTGCACTCAATTACATTCATGAAAAACATCCCACAGCCTCCTCATTCCAAGTCTTACTTTCTTTTTCCTTCCTGCCAGCATTTCCCTCCTACCCTATTTTTAGTATAACAAAAAGCGTGGGAAGAACAGTGAAATTATTTTACTGGTGTTATCACAGCACCTAAAGGGGTCACATCAACAACACTGTCCCACAGTAACCACAGTACTAAACAAACAAAACCCCGACCACAAAGAGTGCCAGCCCTGAAGCAGTGTAAGTTCTATAAAAGAAATTGCAGGTGGATGTAAGGGGCACAGAAAGCCCAAGGTGACAGCAATGCTGCTGGCCAAGAGGATAACTGGTAACACAGGGCAGCAGCTGCTCAGTCATTGTCAGCCTGTGGCAGGCACTGCAGCAGGTGTCTCCGACCCTCCTGAAACTGAACGGGCTCTTGTGCCACAGTAACCATTGGGAGTTTTTGTGTAACTGCTGCAGCGACAGCAACTGACTTCAGTCTCAGCTTGTCCGCAGCCTCAATCTTTCTTTCAAAGAATGTTTTAGACCATTTAGACACTTTATTGTGGTACCCTTGATGCTCAGCATCTTAATTCTCTAGCTTAACATAGCAATGATTCAATTTTACAGAGTTGTTCAATTAAGATTACATGTGCATTGCATTTTCTTCTCTTTCCTAAGAAGACTATGACACGGTACACTTGCTTTCCATGCAAATAATGTGAAAAAATATCCAATTACTTAATTGATAGTCTTCAATCAGTCGTTCTAAGTTCCTTCCCTGCTTTCAATACTGCCTGTAATTCAGTTTTTGACAGTTAATGTAAAATCTAGATTCTCCTGTATCTTTTGCTATATTCCTAATCCTTAACAGAGATGTAAAAAACCCTTGTTTTGCCGAATTTCTCTTGATAGATTGCGAATTGATTATCTATAGACTCTCACAAAACAAGCACATTTGTAGCTGCTGAGTTTTTTTCCACATTTGAAGAATGGATGCTTTTAAATATTTACCTCCTACAGCTCAGTTCAATGGCAAATTAGTATTACGTGTTTCTCAAGAATGTAACTTTGCTTATGAATTAAAAAAAATTACAAGCAATCACTCCAATATGGCTAGAAGTACGGGGAAAGAAAAAACAGTACATTCTAGGAATATTGAACCAAAGAGAAAAAAAAGCTAGAGATAACAGCACAGGTCTACATTCTTTTGTACATAGAAAGTTATGAACTGAAGATCAATTCTCTGTATCAATACTGTAACACCATTATGTCACACTAAGTACTCATTTCTTTCATGGCATTACCTTCATCACATAAAACAAATTACAAGGCTGATTTGTAATCCAGTCCACACTTAACCTAATAAATCCACAGTAGGTCTTAACTGTAAATTCCCTTCTAATTGCTCCATTATACAATTTATTGTTTCTGACAACAACTATTTTCACACTGTATTTGCTCTTCATATAAGCAGCAGGCATAAGTAGTTACAATGAGATGCTGCTCATTAACTTGGGGAAAATAACCATGCTTGCTTGCCTTGGGCCTAGATCGTGTCCCATACTTTAAAAGAAGAAATTCTCTTCATTACCATCAACCTATCTATTCAGGAGGCAGGTCCCCTCACCACGAGATCTTCCCAATTCTGTCCAATCCTCTCCAAAAGAGGTTTCCTCTGAAGTCCTGCAACATATCACTCTTTTCTTTGAAGTGCTAAATATTTTCTCTGCATTTAAAGTGGTCCTAATCCTACAAAGAAGTTGATATTAGCACTATTTTGAAGCACTAGACCTTAGCAAAGAGCCAGAATACAAGCTCCTCTCAAAAGCAGCTGTAAGACAATACCTGGAAAGTTTATCAAACATGTTGACAAGCTTCATTGCTTCATATTCTTTTTGTTCTTCTGTCATTCCATCCATTGGATTGGGCATTGGTTCTTCTAAGTGACCAGTGATAAGGTTAATGCTGGAGGTGAAAAAAAACAGTTTACATTTCTGCAAGAACAGATACATCTTCTTAATAGCAGGAAACAGGAAGAACTCACAGAAACCATCAAGACTAAAACTGTTTGAACTTTACACAAAAGGTTTTGTTATAAATACACATGGTTCATATTTATATTTTATTTTCCCATGAATCATGACTGCATCTTCCTGTTGATTCACTATATTAATGTCTTGTCAGTGCTCAAAAATGCACAGGCTTTCTTGTTTCAGGTAGTTCTTGTTGTTGAAACCCAGAGAGGAGCAGCTTGAAGCCAGGGGAATGATGATGGCAACAATGGCAATGCCATTAGTATTAATTACATAAATAGGGAAGTGGATGACACATACATGTCTGAAACTAATTCTGTACAGGCCTAATTTTAAAAATACAGACAGGTTCAAGTTAATTTTCCATTACATTAGTTAACTGTTGCCCTTCCATGATGATGACTTTTTGCTTAAATCAGATTAAGTTACTTTACTTCGAGCATTTACAAAGCCAGCTTTATTTTCACCTTTAATACAAGTGAACAGTGATACATAAATAGTAACAAAAGCAGAGAAGTAGTTTTAAAGAAAACTTTTGGGGCATGCTATCCTTTCAAACATTTTAATCACAGATATTTAACAACAGTACAGAAAATCAGATGCATAAATCAACCGACAGTTATCTTGAATGTTTCATGTAAGTGTTAGCTTTTAAACTAAATGGATGTTATAGTTTTACTTATATGCATGTAATTGAATGTCAAGCTTTTGAAAGAATAGCAGAGAGGAAACAGCAAGGGAAAAAAATCCTGAAGTGTAGAAATAAAAAGAAACCTCCTGGTTTAGAGTTAATTTCTTAGCTTAGAAGCAATGTAAGTCCTAAATCTCATACATTTAATCCTCTCCTTTGTTCATGTACCTTAAGAGGAATCTTTCAATAAACCACAAGCACCCACCATATACCAAACCATGTCTGTGTAATTCAAGTAAAAAAGAAGAATAATGTTAACACTTCAGATCTCCACTGTCAACAATTTCAGAACATCTTTAAAATGGCATCAAATCTTACACGTAACACAACAAACTAAAACCTCTAACACCCAATCAATTACAACTAATAAAAGTCAATAGAGCTTCTACATGGTCATTGAATTCTTCAAACAAATATATTGGATTCCTGCCGCATGACTTATATACAAGTTATTTTGCTCCTCCTATATTTACATATGTGACCTACTTGGTTCCTCAGGAAAATTTTAGTACCAGGCAATATGAAACTCAGTCAAAACCAAAACTAAAACTAAACCTACTGGTTTTCTCCTTTTTAACAAAGTTCTGGCTAAAACCTTTAGCCATATTGACACCATTACTTTCTCCATTACAGAGATATACCCCACAAACAATAGTTAGCAGCTTGACAAACTTCATGTGAGTTCCTCAAAAATCTGGGACAAAACCCATGCTCGCTAAGTTTGCAACTTTTTTTTTTTTCCTATCACTTCCTTTAAAATCTCTTTCCACACTTGAATTTTAAGTAGTTATTCAGATGTTAAATCATTCTCATAGTAACTTTTTTTTCCCCCCTGCAACCATATCTGGCTACATGACAGTCACTATTAGAGGCTGGTTTCTCAATAATTAGACCATGAAATCAGCAAAAGAAAGGAGTTAATATAAGCACATATCATTCCAAAACTGACCTCTCTGAAAAAGGTAAAAACCCCTCAAAATTACATCAAAAGAATCCAAAATGCAACAAGATACGTGGAATTGAAAACAATACTATACTTTGGCTTTGCAGATTTGTATTCTTCTGTGTCTGTATCCTCATCATCTGAGTACCAATGATCTCCTCTTCCTCCTGCTAGCAGGCCCCTGGCTGCCAGCAATCCTGCTGCGTTACCATAGCCTGTGTATTTCAACAAGCTATCGACTGCAAAGAGGATACAGAAAATTATTCAGCTGTACTCAGCTACAAAACCAACTCCACCAGAGTGCTACAAGAATTGAGAGTTACAGCAAGAGGCAAATATACCAATTACAGCAAGACCTTACACAAAAGGGAGAAGAAAATTAATTTTTACCTCTCTCTTTACAAAGAACAAAAAGAAATTCTGCTGCAATTTGCTTTACTCCAAGGTCAACATGTGTCATAAGGCGCACGAGTTTGTTCCTCACTGTTGTGCCAACTTCAGGACGGTTTGAGACATCTCTTAATGGGGGAAGTACCTGGCAGCACAAAGGAAAGACAAGAACAGCTTAAAATGTATGGAAATATCTTGCAACTACCAATATTTGCAAAACCAAATGTAATCAACAGATCAAAAAAATACTCTGCCTTTCAGAAAAAAAAAAAGCAATAAAATCAGACAACTATGCCCACATGCATTAATAGTGTCTCTTGTTCCTTAATATATTTAAGTTTTCTGGCCATTTTGGGCAGAAAAATACTATCTCAAATATAGACTTTAAAAATACAATTATTAGGAGTTTATGAACACAAATGGGTGTCCCAGGAGAGTTGGTCAACAGGCAGGCATAACCTCATGTTGTCTGTTTCTTCTTTTTTCCTCCTGTATCTTGTAAAAGTATTAGAAATACTAGTTTAAGGAAACTTACACTCTAAAAATGTTGTGTAGTTTATATAGAACAATGATGTGCTTAATGAAAAAGCAGGAAAATAAGTACATTGCAATTTCTACTACAAGTTTCTATGACTAAATTTCAAAAATGGGCTCTGTATATAGAGGAAACACATACTTCAACCACAAAATACTTCTTAAAAGTTCAAGCTAAATTTCAGAAATATTTTTGAGAAATCACTATTTAACATTTCCTCAAATACTCTGTTTTTTCATTAGAGGATATTAAAACTGTTAACTTCAACCCTCAAGAAAGGCAGGTAGTGCATGAATGATGCTTTTTTGGCAAACTAGCTTTTGCCTCCTTGTGTGGATGCCTTCAGACTCAAAATCTATGTAAATTTTTTCACATTCAAAGGATATATTATATGATCTCCAAACAAATCTGGGCCATAATATGAAATATTTAATGATCCGAAGATCATTAATGCAAAAATGCAATGCATTAATGCAAATTAATGCAAAAAAATGTCCTATGCAAAATTACAGCACAATCACTGGGAACTGATCCTTACATGAATGCTACAGTATTGACTGCTTTGGATAAAACAGACACTGTCGTTTTCAAACCAAGTATTCAAACAATTAGCAAAAACATTTTACTTTGTCCCTGCTTACTCCCCCCAATGGGGATGGTACCATGACTGCCATTTCCCAGTGTGTTGTAAGAATGAATTAATGTTTTATTTTTTAGAGTACTCTCATACCAATACAGTGATGAGTGCCATAGGACAGTCCATGAGGAAATTAATCATTCTGTCTTCAGATCACAATTTGAATAGCACACAATAAATAAAGCCCAAGGCCAGAACTTAACAATGAGGGTAATTCAAAATATCAAACGTCCAGTCATGCAGTTAGCAACATCCATCCATTCTTTGCACTATATGAGGCAGTGGTCCTGTGGCAGGAGTCAGCATGCAATTATATCCTGATATTGAGATGCCCAGATGTTGTAAAAGCATGCAGACAACTTCATTTTCTAGCTTCTGTACACTTGGCTCTGCAACTTTTTCTTTTTTTTTGGGAAGTTAACAGATCAGCAAAGTATCCTAAAAACTAACTGCTGTGAACAAAAACAAACAAACAACAAGAAGTTTCTTAAATTCCTCAAAAACACTTTTCTGGTATAGATGAAAGAGGCAGAAAATATATGCTCTTTTTCATTTTAAATTCCATTTATGAATTCAGGCACAGCTTTGATCCGGAAGCAGCATCTAGGATGCAACTCAAAAGTCACTGGCAGCTTAGGAGAAGGACAGCAGAAACCAGAGGAGCAATTTCTTTCTTGTGCTTATCTTTTAACTTCTTTCCACTTGACCTCAGGAAAAGCAGCAAAACAAATAGAAACTACCACACTCAACAACCAAGCTACACAGATCCTTTAGGTCTTTAACCATGGCACAGAAATCTTCTTCCCTGTTAAAAGCCACAGTCCATACTGTAATAAACAGCTCTTATAAGAGACAAAGTGATGTCTGTCCTGAGACACTTTTACTCTGACAGGATAGCTGATACACACTGGTAGACAAGTCTTAATCCAAATGACTCCTACCTGCTGAGGTAAAACTAAACCTCAAGCAGAACCCAACAAAACACCTGTATTTTCACTTGCTGTCACACAGCTCTGCAAAGTCTAATTAACTGCACTGAAATGTTTCTTATTTGCTGAGTGTAAGGGAACAGACCTTACTGAGTTTTTTACCCATCTCATATGATCCATGGTGACTCACATTGACACAGCTTTACAATATCCCTGATGTTATTATTTAAGAGCTCTAGAAAATGTATCATGGAACTCAGGCCATAATATCTATTGATTTATATGACTGAAAAATTATTTCTATAGCATTGACCTGCACTGATGAACAAACCTCAAAGTTCATCACTAGCTTAATATTCAAATTTTGATTAAGATTTTACTTACCTGAGCTTTGATAAACTTCCTGATATTCCTGTGAGTTCGGCAGCATTCAGTTAATAAACTGAGAACTGGAGTCAGACCTTCTCTGTAACTGCTTCCCTAAATTAAAACCAAATAATTGGTTTTTAAAAACATTTTAAGAGTAAACTTTCCTTTTCAAATTCTATGAATACTTCAATAAAGTTCTATATGAGAGCCAAAATATGAACTTTACATAAAGAGCCAAGTGTTCACCCTCAGACACAAAGCAAATAGCTTCATATATTCACAGGAATTTGGAAGTGCTCCACAGTTTAGTAGGACATCCACATTTGTGCTAAGTACTGGCTGAAAGGTTTATAAAAAACTTGATATATATATGTGCACTTTTTGCCTTAGTGAAAGAAGCCCCTTTTGTGAAAAACCCCTGCAGTCCATACCTTGTCTATTCTTTTCTCCATGAAATCCAGTAAAATCTGAATAGCTCCCATATTCATATCATTGTATTTTATATCTGTTTCCTCTTGGGATGATGGATTAATAAGAACATCCAAGCAAGAAACTGGAACATTGCTTAAGAGGTTGATTGCATTGCTGAAACAGATTTTAAAAATTCATTATTCATTTGCAAGAAAGAATTAAAAACAGAGTACAACTCACCATAAACTGCTTGTAAAACTGCAATCAAAAAGAGGCCCTACAACTCAAACAATGCTTTATTTTCTCCTCTCTGTGTTTTAAAGAAGGTGGCCTGCATTATCGCCTGAGTGCTGGCTCTTGGAACAAACAAGGAAAAAGAAAGACAAAAAGTTCCAAAAGGAGCAGTGCAGGATTACTTCCAGCCCCCACAGTATCCCATCCCATGGATAAGGCACAGCTTCCAGCAGCAAGCTACAGCAGTTGATCTTGCAGGACGGCAGGGGGAATTCTCACATTGATTTGCAGTAGTCAGAGTTTTTTCCTCCTTGAAATTTAAAACATTTTACCATACATCCACATTACCAACTTTAGTGTGGCAAAATACAATATGGACAACACTTCCTCCTGCTGTAACAGGGGGGCAAAGTGGCTTTTTCTTAGGTCCCTTGAAATATTTTCATTTTTATTTAGCTTGCAGTATATATGAAATACAGAAGGCTTTTAACACATTAAAAAAAGACTCAGGTTTATTTACCAAGCACTACCCTTCAGTAACTGGCAGTGTTCTCATTCTAGGACACAAAGGAGCATTTCCAAAGAGTCATTAAGTGATTTCAATTAGGCCACAGGGTCCCTCCCTCCTCTTCAATGGAGTAAGGTGGGACTTACTTTGCAAGGGTCTCTTGCAGGGTACACATGCCTTGAGTTTGCTATCTACCCTGTTCTCACTGTACAGACTTGGGCTTGTACTGTTCCTGAACACTGGGAGAAATTACGCAGATGCTGCAAAAATTAGAATTCTGTCATTATTTACTTGCTGATGTCCAACTAAAATTATAAATGGATGTATTTAGAAATAGCACAAAACTACTCAGGTTTACCCGTGCAGACCTCAAAGGTATCAATGAACCAATGAGCACTGATGTTTCAAGAACTGGTGAAGTGTCCTAAGAATAGAGAAAACTTTACAAACAACTTAATTTAACACTTTTAATAATATCTACTTAGAAGCTGCCCTCTGTTTCTAAGTTATTAATACAATTCAAACAAAGAATTAGCAAAAGAGAAAGCAAACCATAGCCATCAGACCATAACAGGATTTCTAACAAATGTGTTAGTTCTGGTTTGATCAGACTGGGTGGCTGTTCCACACTGTGCCATCTCCTTTTTGCTCTTTCAGTAATTGAAATTCAGACCACTATTACTTTTGGGAACGCCTGTGCTCTTTGTTTTGTTTCTAAATCCTGTCTAAATCCTGATATGTCTTTTATATCACAGAAGTTATTCCTCTCCAGTAATTCAGGAATAGTCAGAAACAAAACAGAAGAAATTCAACAAATATTTGGTGGCTTCGGACCTTTCATCAAAAGTTCTCTTTTTACCAGTTTCTTATTAAACAACCAAGTTCCCAAACACCTACAAAATTAATTTTCTGGATCACTGTGCCTGAGCTATTCTTTTCAATAATGAAGCCCAGCTTTCTGATCTTTGTCACTCCACTGACAGTTTTATTTGTGGCAGAAGAGTGTATGAAATTCTCCAGCTACCAGGAAGTCAGTGACTATGCACAGATATGCACAATAGTGTTTGCATTCCTTCTCCAGGGGGTAGAAATACTGCGTATATTACTCTCCCCTTTTCGGCTTCCCAGAGATCATTAATCACTGGGACATGACATCCACCCACTCATGCTCCCAGCCCCCTCCAGATATGCAAATTCAGAAGTAAAGCCCTATTTAGAGCCAGTGAATGCCTTGATTAAAACCTTGTTAGTAGGCAAAAATGGCACTCACTCTAACATGTGGTACTTTAAGTTGTTCATATTCAAACATTAAGCAATGCCCCAACAGAACCACAATGACAATGCTGGGTACTAAAGTAGTTATGATATTTTTATGGCTAACTTCTGCTTTTTTATTAGAAATAGTCACACTGACAATCAGTACATCATGGCTCAGGGCATGTATCCAACACTCAGTCTTCACCTAAAATAAATCCTCAACTTACACATTCAGAGCACAGGCGTTCAAATGCTGTGCTTTAACCGGCTGCCCAAACCTTTCACTGAAGCATCTTAGGTTCTGCAGATTTACAAACTTAGGGAAGTGTAAGTGATCAGCAATCTTAAGAAATATATTTACATGTTCCTGATGCTTCATACAGTTTATTCTGCATTCACCACTGTTTGTATTTCATTTTATTTTTAAAAGAGTTTTCACAGTTGCCTTAGTGATAGGCTCCAGGAGGAAAGCAGAGCTGGAAGTTGCGCTCTGCTCTCTCACTCACACCTCATCTCTAGGAATAAAGATTGTACGGTCAGGGTCCAGCATGCTGAACGGCCCAAATGATGACACAGGCCCCTCTCTTTTAGCTACATACTGCTAACAACATTTGTTAGTGCAGCTCCCATCAAGAACTGAGTTTTGCTTGTCCAAATAGATCAGCGGACTGAAGTGGGGCCCCAATCCCTTTGAGGATTTGCAGGGGCATTACTTCTGAGTATAGCTTTTCTGTTCCAGAGCTGCCTTGTGATGAACAGTCTTGGTGGAATAGTGTATTCAATTATTCAGCTTTTATTGCATCCTTTAGCATTCAAAGACAAAACTCAGGTTCAGCAAATAGGCTGAAATATTTGAATCGCAGCAGTCAAATCCTGCACAGTGCTCTTACAGCACGTAAATCGACATCGAATACCACAAGAAATGATGCTATACTTGCATTCTTTACTCTTCAGCTAACTTAACCAGATGCAGTTTGCTAACTCAGGGACAAAGCTGTTTTCTCAGCATAGCAGAAAGACTAATGCAGTGCTACACTGAGTCTGCTGGAGAAGGGGGAACAGCTGAAGTGATACAAGGCAATGATATGTGTCC